>CAKAOH010038021.1:0-29307 GCA_916701665.1 Sebastiscus tertius
GTATATATCATTTACTTAAGTAAATGATATATACAGTATATAAATCATCTATAATGAGCATGTCAAAACAAGACAATCTATTAATCACTTTGAGTAAATATTGATCAATTCTTTAAGTCATATATTAAGCAAAAATGCAAAACATTCCCTGGCTGCAGATTCTCTGTTTTATATCATTTTAAACTGAATATCTTTGGACATGAGCTTTAGATACATATTCTTTCACAATCTTTCTGGTATTTTGTGACTATTTATTAAAAAAAATAGATTATTCGATAATGAGAATATATTTTAGTTGACTACAACAACTGCATTTAATGACAAATAATAGAGCCCAGAGATGGTGTTTTTACCACTTCAAAAGGACTAACTGTCTCATTTGATCACTTGAGAGTAGAGGCTGGTTGACCCAGTGGAGCTTCAGTAGTAGCAGGCTGGGCTCTGCTAGTAGCCTGGCTGGATGTCCAGTCCAGTATAACACTGTGGTGGTGGTGTAAGGGTGGTAGGTTAGGGGACAGACAGCCCGTTAGCAGGACAACTTTAGATCCTAACAATGAATGGCAGCAGTAGGCTACCCTTCCATTCCATTCTATTCTATTCTCATGAAATCATTGGGATGCTCACGGTTCCAGTAAACTGGGTAGCATTCCTTCTCCCTGATGTCCACTTCATAGAGTCCCCCTCTGACACACACTGCCTCCACGTCCGGGACCGGGACTGGGACCGGGTCCCTGATCTCCTCCTGCCCCCCGTCCGCCGCTCCGCTGTCCGGCTGCATGTCTCCGGACCGGGCTGCCTCGGAGGGATCCACGGATCGTTTGACCTTGTCCGGGTTCTGCTCACTGAACCTCCGGTAGACCGTCTCGATCTTTAAAGAGTCGTGTCCGACGAACGGCTTCCACGTCCTCTTGTCCTCTTTGTAGAACCAGCGGACCTCCTCCGGTCCCAGCTCCGTGACGATCTCCCCGCGGTGCCGGGAGCTGTTGGACCGGACCCGCTTCTTGGTCGTGACGTTGCCATCACTTTCTGTGTAGTTTGGATCAATGTCCAGATACGATGAGCCCGAATATTCGTCCCCAGCCAGGCCCAGCATCATGCCATCCGGGGACAAGAGCGGCAGGTGTCTGTCCAAGCCGGGCTGCTGTGGGTCCCTGTCCCCAGCATGGTCCCCAGCAAGGTCCCCAACAAGGTCCCCAGCAAGGTCCCCAGCATGGTCCCCAATAAGGTCCCCAGCAAGGTCCCCAACAAGGTCCCCAGCAGCAACCCCATCTCCCATCGGAGTGTCGTCGTATCCGGACACAAAGACATCATTAGCCATGTCCCACTCACTGCTGCTGACGGAGTTATTGTCGGAGCTCTGCTGGCGGATAGTCGCTGCATCCTTCATATTGTTCATGGTCATCACTGATTATTACTCTCAATACATGGAAACAACGTCATCAACATCCACAATGACGTCCTCCCGTCAGACTAGCGTCAGACTAGCGGATGAACCAGATGGTAACATCTGGATGCTCCAGTGTTCCCATCCCGACATCATGTCTTACCGTGAGAGCCTTTAGATGGATACAGATTTACCCTAGCTGTACACAGCACGGTGCCGTTTACCGGACACACTGGCTCCCTGACTGTACGGGGCTGTACACAGCACGGTAACGGTAACGGTACCCACTCCCCGTTAACTGCTGGAATAATCAATGAACGGCAGCTGGGATGGTGACGTCAAGTTAATAACGACACACTAAACTTCCGGTTCAAACATTCAAAATAAACACCATATCCACAGGCTGCTTTTCAAATTATAATAATAAAATACAATACATTTAAGCGGAGTATATGAAAATGTAACTGTATACAAGTGCAACTACATAAATCGGGTTTTTTTTTTTACTATTTTTCACTGTGTTACTTCCAAACATTACTTTTGCAGATGCGCTTTTACTTTGAAGAGCGGGTCACCTGTTAGGTAGATCAGTTCAAGCTTCCTCTGACTTCACTCCTTCAGGTTACCAGTTTAAACAATACCTCGAAGATTGCATCTGAATTTAAGCAGTGAAATATTTAAAAAATAGACATATACTTTATAAGTGACTTTCAACTTGATTTGCGGTTAAAAAAATGTAAAATATTTAGAATAAATCCGATTTTTGTTGTATACTTCATATCCCTTCTAGGCCACCGTAGTTGTGTCAGAGGACTTCCGGTCATGGCCGCTATGGGAAGTGTTTACCATCGGAGGATTGTCTAGTAGCTCTGTTTCTCCATGATCTGACATGGCAGCGGTGTTCCTGGTCACCCTGTATGAGTACTCCCCTCTGTTCTACATCAGCGTGGTGTCTCTGTGTTTCCTTGTTACCGCCGCCATGGTGCTGGGCTGGTAAGTCAACGTTAGCTTAGCATGTTAGCCCCACACTCTCCCTCGGATCTGTTCACTTTAGGCAACTTCTCTTTCTTGTTTTACCTCAACCATTCAGTTAATGACTGGTGGTGGATGACATGAGAACAGTGAGCATCTACATGTCGTTAAGCCCCCTGACGGTACCCTTAAGGGGGCGCTAGATTATGGGATGTCATTTGGACCGGAAGGAGGAGACCTGATGGAGTAGGGGCTTTAATACATCCATGAGTAGGGGAGAGTGGGGCGAGTTGAGACACTTTTTACTGGAGCTGTCTTTAAAGTGGAGGAATGAACATGCACAGAGATTTCAGGATGTGGTGCATCCTCTGGAATAATGACTTTAGATGTCAAATCAACAGTTTTCAAAATATGACATCCAAAACAAAATGGTCTTTTAGAGAGAGATAGATAGATAGATAGATGGATAGCTAGATAGATAGATACATAGATGGATAGATGGATAGATAGATAGATAGATAGATAGATACAAAGATAGATAGATAGATAGATAGATGGATACATAGATAGATAGATAGATGGATACATAGATAGATAGATGGATACATAGATAGATAGATAGATAGATAGATACAGTGTCTTCAGAAAGTATTCAGACCCCTTCACTTTTTTCACATTTTGTTATGTTGCAGCCTTATGCTAAAATCAATAAAATTACTTTTTTCCCTCATCAGTCTACACTCAATACACCACAATGACAAAGTGGAAACAGAATTTTAGAGATTTTTGCAAATTTATTAAAAAGGAAAAACTGAAATAT
The DNA here is from genome assembly GCA_916701665.1 of Sebastiscus tertius. NCBI lineage: Eukaryota > Metazoa > Chordata > Actinopteri > Perciformes > Sebastidae > Sebastiscus > Sebastiscus tertius. Next base: position 3,177 of record CAKAOH010038021.1, read on the forward strand.
CACATGTACTTAAGTATTCAGACCCTTTACTCAGTACTGAGTTGAAGCAACTTTGGCAGCGATTACAGCATCGAGTCTTCTTGGGTATGACGCGACAAGCTTTGCACACCTGGATTTGGGGAGTTTCTGCCATTCTTCTCTGCAGATCCTCTCAAGCTCTGTCAGGTTGGACGGGGACCGTCGGTGGACAGCCATTTTCAGGTCTCTCCAGAGATGTTCGACTGGGTTCAAGTCAGGGCTCCGGCTGGGCCGCTCAAGGACATTCACAGAGTTGTCCTGAAGCCACTCCTGAGTTGTCTTGGCTGTGTGCTTAGGGTCATTGTCCTGTTGGAAGGTGAACCTTCGGCCCAGTCTGAGGTCCTGAGCGCTCTGGAGCAGGTTTTCATTAAGAATATCTCTGTACTTTGCTCCGTTCAGCTTTCCCTTGATCCTGACTAGTCTCCCAGTACCTGCCGCTGAAAAACACCCCCAAAGCATGATGCTGCCACCAGCATGCTTCCCCGTTGGGATGGTATTGGCCAGGTGATGAGCGGTGCCTGGATTCCTTCAGACATGATGCTTGGCATTCAGGCCCAAGAGTTCAATCTTGGTTTCATCAGACCAGACAATCTTGTTTCTCACAGTCTGAGTGTCCTTTAGGTACTTTTTCGCAAACTCCAAGCGGGATTTCATGTCCATCTGGCCACTCTGCCATAAAGCCCAGATCGGTGGAGTGTTGCAGTGATGGTAGTCCTACTAGAAGTTTCTCCCATCTCCACACAGGATCTCTGGAGCTCAGCCAGAGTGACTATTGGGTTCTTGGTCACCTCCCTTGCCAAGGCCCTTCTCCCCCGATTGCTCAGTTTGGCCGGACGGCCAGCTCTAGGGAGAATCCTGGTTGTTCCAAACTTCATCCATTTAAGAGTTATGGAGGCCACTGTGCTCTTGGGGACCTTCAATGCTGCAGAATTTTTTTGTAACCTTCTGCAGATCTGTGCCTCAACACAATCCTGTCTCTGAGCTCTTCAGGCATTTCCTTCGACCTCATGGTTTTTTTTTTGCTCTGATATGCATTGTCAGCTGTGAGACCTTATATAAACAAGTGTGTGCCACTGGTGGACTCCAGTCAAGGTGGAGAAACATCTCAAAGATGATCGAGGGAAATGGGAGGCACCTGAGCTAAATTTCAAGTGTCATAGCAAAGGGTCTGAGGTCCAGGTGTGCAAAGCTTGTCGCGTCACCCCAAGAAGACTCGATGCTGTAATCGCTGCCAAAGTTGCTTCAACTCAGTACTGAGTAAAGGGTCTGAATACTTAAGTAAATGTGATATTTCAGTTTTTGCTTTTTAATAAATTTGCAAAAATCTCTAAAATTCTGTTTCCACTTTGTCATTGTGGTGTATTGAGTGTAGATTGATGAGGAAAAAAGTAATTTTATTGATTTTAGCATAAGGCTGCAACATAACAAAATGTGAAAAAAGTGAAGGGGTCTGAATACTTTCTGAAGACACAGAGCGCAGTCACAGTCACAGACACAGACACACACACACACACACAGTCACAGAGCACAAACACAGACACAGAGCACAGAGCACAGTCACAGAGCACAGTCACAGACACAGACACACACAATCACAGAGCAGAGACAGACACAGAGCAGCAGCATTCATTAGTAGTTATGTTTCTACACACTTGATGAATGCTTTTAGATGTACGATTTAGGATTTTCAGTGTCTCCTTACATGATCTGCCCTTGAAAGCATACTGTATGTGGGATGCTATATAACGAACGCTGTATATTAATATTCAGAATATTCTGTATTTTTTTCTAATGCTTTTTTAGAGCTTGTCTCCGAGGCTAGAGTTGGCACTGGTAAAACAGCCCAGAACAGCCAGGATATCCCTTCCAATACACTTTGAATGTAAATGAGAGTGAACACACACGTGCACACAGCTTTCAAACGTGCACTGCTCCTCTCTTTTCTGTTGCTTTGTTTCAGTCTGCGGCTGACAGCGACAAAAGTTCATTGTGGCCCTTCAGGAGTGATACGTGTGCATCACGCTCAGATTAAAACTTAATGTGCTCTTACCGGCTGGCTGCTTGTCAACTGAATGGCCGAAGCAGAAGCAGCAGCAGGAGGCAATGCAGTGGAAAGCTGAGTGGATCTGCTCCCTCCAGTCTGAAGCTCAGAGGAAGCTCAGAGCTTTTCCTCAAGTCAACCGCAGATACGTGTTTGCCCTGCAGCTAGTAGTGGAAACAACCTATCAGCTACTTCTACCAGTTACCTAACCATCGCTCTTCGTTACAGCTTCTCCTTCTCTTGTGTGCGTGCTCCAGTCAAATTCTCAGTTGTAAATTGAATCATTAATGATACACAAGTTATTTTTAGAGAGAGAATCGGCAGCAGGCTCAGGTATTTGTCTTTGTGACACTGCTGCACAGAAAGTGAAGTTGTTCCCTTTATTCGCTGCTTGTTGTCTTCCATCCATCATGTTCATGTCCAACTCATATGTGAACATGAGTCTGTGGGCACATTCGCTATACAATATGGTTAGCACTGTTGTCTCACAGCAAGAGGGTCACAGGTTTGAACCCGGCTTGGGGTCCTTCTGTGTGGAGTTAGCATGTTCTCCCTGTGTTAGTGTGGGTTTTCTCCGGTGCTCAGGTTTCCTCCCACAGTCCAAAGACATGCAGGTTAGGTTCATTGTTGACTCTAAATGTCCCGTAGGTGTGAATGTGAGTGTGAATGGTTGTCTGTCTCTATGTGTCAGCCAATGTGATAGTCTGAAGACCTGTCCAGGGTGTACCCCGCCTCCACCCAATGTCAGCTATGATCGGCTCCAGCCCCAAACATTGAATCTATAATAATGTTCCCCTGACAATAATTGAACATAAATCAAAGCTAAGACAGAAAATTAAACAGCACATGTATTTATTTGTGTTAGACTATTGTTACTGCTGACTGATGGACAGTATATGTAGATAAATCAGGACATTTTGTTTTGTTTTCTACTTTAATTTCGCCACATAGATAAACACATTTAAATGATCTGAGTTACATGTTTGCATGAGTTGACTTCATCGACATGTAGGAATAGAATATGACATAAGAAGCCTTCATTTGTAATAGGTTAGATATTATTATTACCATAGCATGGCTGGTTCATTACTGAGTTGTTCCTTTATGTGTCAGTATGACAAACATACTTAATGATTAATAGACTCTAAACTATTTATTTGAAAGAGCAGCAAACTGGCATATCCAAACTCAACATGATATTGTATGTCCTCTCTCTGTGATGCAGATGTTTACTTTAATATAAAGATGCCTGAGCCAGACAGGCAGCTCATTTGATGCATCTTCACATGTTGACAGGTGGAGTCGCAGCAGTGTCGAACCACCTGAGTGACTGTGGACGCGGCGTCAGCACGCAGCCGCACACATCACGCTGATGCTTCTTCATTTCCCAGCTGAAGGTTTATATATAGGCACACGTAACACAGGCACAATGGCATTTATAGACAGAAGAGAAGCATTGCCAGGATCAGCTGTCACTTGTAGACCTTTTATACTTCACTATCCAGGAGATGCTGACGTTTGTGTTGTTCTGTATGGTTATGCATATTTCATTTGTTACAACTAAATGATGTTCAGCACTGATAAACTGCTCAGCTTCATCAGTAGTTCAACAACAACAAAAAACAAAGAACAAATAGGGATGCTGTAATGATTAAGATTTGTTAAGCAAAATGTTCTATATGTTTTGACTACATTGTACCAGCAGGATGAATCAGATGAAGCTACACTGATAAAGGAGGAAGATGTTTGGAGCTTGAAGGAAAGAATCGACAAGCACATGTTCTCTTTAAATCACACTTCACATTCAGAGGAAGTTGTTGCACAGTCACCCAGTCCAGGGATTCAAACCCACCTCATTACCAATCAATACTTTGTAGCCTTAATCAGTGGGACATTGCACACCTCTCTCCTCTAAAGGGAGCTGCTGTGAAGTTTTGGCCATCATTCCTATTGGTTCTGACCAGACTGAAGCACCAGGGCTGAGGGGAAACTGGTAGTTGCAGCCGGAGCGTTACAACCTTTTGACAATTGTATAAAATGGAAATAGACACATTTTTTTGTTTAACTTATCACTATAAAGTAAATGTTGATTGCACAATGTAATGGCTATAAAATAATGACAACATTAGCATATATATTGGTTACCGATAAGCCTCGCTTTCACTACGCAATTATCTGTCTGCCACCGGGTACGAATTCCTGGAAAATAAAGCCTCCATTTACGGCACAAGGGAAGTGCGTCATTGTGCAACCAAAACAGGAAGAGGGGTTGAGCCCAGACTGTGTGGGGGTTCTGATAGTAATGTTAAGACTTCACATTTTACTCATAGATGAAAAATGTTGATGAGTTTTTATCTGAGTGGTGCTTCACTAGAGCGGTCTGTTCTGTTGCTTTAACCCTGTGTTTCTAGAAGACCTTTTTACAACTGTTATCCCTGTTTAACCCTCTGGCATCCGCGATCCTGACCGACTTTACTGTCTTTCAGAGGCTGTAGCAGGTTGAGTTTTAAAGCTACAGATATCATATAGAACTAAGGAATCCATTGGTACCATGTCTTGTCATGCTACCATGTCGGTAAGGAGGATAAATAACGCTCCAAAGTTAGGCTACATTTTGGCGAGGAAAAACATGGCCATTTTCAAAGGGGTCCCTTGACCTCTGACCTCCAGATCAGTGAATGTAAATGGGTTCTAGGGGTACCCACAAGTCTCCCCTTTACAGACATGCCCACTTCATGATAATCACATGCAGTATAAATGTGTTATTGTCTCCTATTCTAAAATGGTGTGCTTGAATATTTCTGCATACTGAGGTCCCTAAACAGTGTTGAATTCCATAAATTGGGTCTCACTGTAAAGCTGAGACTCAGGTGGATCCAATGAGTCCAACTGGATTCATATATGATGATGTTAGTCCCCATAGGAGACATTTCATTGTCCTCCCTGTATAAAATGACCTGTGGTGACCTCTAGGATAATCACAGCCTCATGAAACTTTACAGCCACAAACTAGAGACCTAGAGCATTCAGAGGATGGATGGTTCAGACTAGAGACCTAGAGCATTCAGAGGATGGATGGTTCAGACTAGAGACCTAGAGCATTCAGAGGATGGATGGATCAGACTAGAGACCTAGAGCATTCAGAGGATGGATGGATCAGACTAGAGACCTAGAGCATTCAGACTAGAGACCTAGAGCATTCAGAGGATGGATGGATCAGACTAGAGACCTAGAGCATTCAGAGGATAGATGGCTTTCCTAGCTAGATTGACAATAAGGGGGTTTCTGAGCAGTTTACACAACACAAGTGCTCACCATCCAATCACTGAAAAATGCAATTCTTGCAGAAATCTCAAACGTTTTTGGTCCCAAATCACAGCATGTCTTTTTTCAATGGTTTTCGATGGTCTTTTTCTATTGGTGTTTTAATGTGATATTTTGGAGGGATTATTGATCATTATTATCAATTCTCCAGTGGTTAAAAAATGGTTAAATTTAGCACCAAATCTGTAACAAATGGTATCAACCCAAAATGTATGAGTCGTAATAGAGCATGGAGATGACCATCATATACTTCTATCATCATGTTCTAAACCTTGATACACTTTGACAATTAATTTTGAATAAGTAATTCATTCATTCATTCATGTTTATTTCTGATTTATGACTAGAACAACTTGACACACAGTGCTGAGCTTTCAGATGATGTAAACCACTTCTATGTGACATCTACTGTTGACCTGCTATCTCCCCCTAAACACCCCCTGTAACTCCCTAAAGACCCCCTAGATACCCCTAAAGACCCCCTGGGCCTGTACCCCCCTAAAGAAGACTAAAACGGGTCTATTGTGGGTCTTAGAGGGTTAATCCGGTAAGTGCATGTTGAGATTTTCTTTATTTATTGAAAAACAAAGTATTTTAAAACATCAAAAATTCACAGATATCTCCATCTGCTACTGTCTCTGTCAATCTATAAATTATTATTATTATTATTATTATTACATTATTATTATTATTATTATTATTATTACTATTATCTCTCCACTGTGACTTTAAGAAAGTGCGTTTGCATAGTTTTCGTAGTAAAATGAATGAGTGGTTTACCGGTGTCGCTCACATCACCTGACATATTTCCTTCAATGTTGTGCTTATTAACTGAAATTCGATCTGAGTTAATTAAGTTAACTAAGAGTTTAACTGCTTTCAAATACTATTTAACATTTTAACTTACAATTCAACTGTTTTCACACTTTCATTTCAGCTCGTTGTGGTAATTAATAACTGCTTTCATTGTCTACAGTTCAACTGACAACTCAACTCATTTCCCCCTCAAATACTTCTCAATCTCAAATCTCAAATACTTAAAGTTCAACTGTAACTAAAACACAACAACATTTTTAAACATTTGAACCCTTCCAAAGAGTTCAAGAGACACCAGAGACACACTTTCTTCACAAAATTAAGCTTTTGTGTGAAACTTGATCTCCATGTTTGGTGTCTTCTTCTTACAGAGATGGCCTTGGACTGCGTTGTAAAGCTGTGTCACTGCTACCACATCTCCACAAACACCAGGTGAGTAAAACGTTGTTACGGCTGACAGTTATGATGTCCAAAACTTTGTTGTAAAAATTAGAATTCATTTCAACAGTAACCTGCTTATCGTTATGATAACATGGACCGAAAGAGCTTAAAGTTCTAAGTAGATGATTACTCTCCTGGATGAGATTATGGTTGCATGTTGTATGCAGAACTTCAAAGTAAAGACTTGGAATTAGAAACTACACCCTGACTCCATAATTCTCTACAGAGTGCTGGATTTGAGGGCTTATGTTTGATAAGTTCTTCCAGAACTCTGGACTTAAAGGGTTTTCAGGTGATGTTTTGGGTCTGGGAAGAACTGCTGCAGCCTCTCATGACTCAGTGAGAGCAGACAGCCCTCTAATCCACGCCGGTGATGGGCAGTGTGTGTGAGGCTTTAGCCGGACCTGATGAAGGAGAAGCTCTTACGGGCTGAGACGACCGCGATCTAAGTCGGCAGCCAGCGAGACTGCGGATTGAGGTCACGTCAGCCGATCCAGAGCCAACTAAACTTTATGCAATCGGCTGGGCTTGTTTCATGGATTTGTGATGACTGGACATGTTTTCATGCCTGGGTGAGAGAGCATAGAGGCAAATCTCACTTCTTATACCCGTTGACGGTTTCATAATTTTTTGCTGAAAACATGTTAAACAGTCACCAATCTTGAATAAGCCTCTGAGGGCGGGGGGCTACAGTATACCTCTGAGGGTGGGGGGCTACAGTATACCTCTGAGGGCGGGGGGCTACAGTATACCTCTGAGGGCGGGGGGCTACAGTATATTTCTGTTGTTCCGGTGTAGCTGGCCAAGCTGCTCGTTGTTTACAGTCTGATTACCAACTGGAGTTGTGAGACTGGAGTTGAAGTCCAGAGACCAAAGGATCAAAAGTTAGCTGCTGTAAATGCTAAAGGTCAGCTGGGGGTTGTGAATGATGAACAGTCGACAGTTGATTATCAGATCAACACTGTTTCAAATTAAATGTCAATCAAGTTTATCAAATCAATTGCCAATCTATTACTGTTTTCCAATTTGCATACATTTTCATCACTTCCATTATTATTTCATAAATTCATCACTTCCTTTTTCTTCAGTTATTTTTTTGTTACTTCCTCCCTTCAGGCCACTAAACTTAAAGGGACTGTTTGTAACTTCTTACACGTATAAATCAATCCGAGTCGGTGTCCCTTGCGCGCTCGCGTGTGTCTACGCTGTTCAAACTCAGACTCCAACACAAACTACACGGAAGCACCAAAACCTCTTGGTTGTATCTAGTGAAGCCCGTCTGTTAAACAGTGTTGGCCGCGGTCGGAGGACGCGGAGGAGACCGTAGCTTTGGTCTCCATGACCGGAGTCTCTGCTGTACTCTGCTCCTCTGCTCCTCTGCTCCTCTGCCTGCCTTCACTCACACACCGCACTCGTTTTCGCTCTTTCCCTTCACTCTCACATGCATGCGCGCACACTCCACACTGCAGAAGAGTTAGTTTAGCTCTGAGAATATCTAGTGAATGTTCAGTGGAAGTTTGTGCAGAAATAACTGCTGCAGCTCCTCCAGACCAACAGAGGTTTCCCGTGTCTTGTGAAGTGACGGGGCTCCGTCATTTAGTGTTGTGAATGACGAAGGATGAATGTAAGATGGTAAAAATGATGAAACATGGTTCTGTCTTCATCATATCACCACTGTTTTAGCCAAATCGGCTTTAAATGAATCAAATCACTTGATACGGACTGAATACGTAAAACTCAATACGTAAAACTGGATACGCAGGACTCAATACGCTAAAACTCAATACGCACAACTCAATATGCAGCACTCAATACGCAGGACTGAATACGCTAAAACTCAATACGCAGGACTCAATACATAAAATTCAATACGCGGGACTCAATACGCAGGACTCAGTACACAGGATTCAATACGCAGGACTCAATACGCAGGACTCAATACGCAGGACTCAATACGCAGGACTCAATACGTAGGACTCAATACGTAGGACTCAGTACACAGGATTCAATACGCAGGACTCAATACGCAGGACTCAATACGCAGGACTCAATACGTAGGACTCAGTACACAGGATTCAATACGCAGGACTCAATACGCAGGACTCAATACGTAGGACTCAGTACACAGGATTCAATACGCAGGACTCAATACGCAGGACTCAGTACACAGGACTCAATACGCAGGACTCAATACGCAGGACTCAGTACACAGGACTCAATACGCAGGACTCAATATGCAGGACTCAATACGTAGGACTCAGTACACAGGATTCAATACGCAGGACTCAATACGCAGGACTCAGTACACAGGACTCAATACGCAGGACTCAGTACGCAGGACTCAATACGTAGGACTCAGTACGCAGGACTTAATACGCTGGACTCAGTACGCAGGACTCAATACGCACGGATCACTGACTATGAAAGCAAGACAAACCTCATACTACACTAGTAGTTCAACCTCATACTATACTAGTAGTTCAACCTCATACTACACTAGTAGTACAACCTCATACTATACTAGTAGTACAACCTCATACTATACTAGTAGTACAACCTCATACTATACTAGTAGTACAACCTCATACTATACTAGTAGTTCAACCTAATACTATACTAGGACAACCTCATGTAGTATGCAAACAAAAGCTAAATCTACAGTATGCCAAAAGTACCTGGATGTCGTACTGATTTGGAAAAAATCTGCAGTCTCCATCGGACCAGTCTACCTCTCCTACTGTATCCCACAATGCAAAGCGCTGGACCGCTACAGGCTACGGCTACAACAACAACAGCAGCCAAAAACGGTTCGTTTTTTACATTTTTCGTAGTGAATTTCATCACTAAATTCACTTCTGAAGGTTTTTGAGGCGAGAAATCAACTGCGTAGATGTAGAATATTGACAGTTTTCGAATATTAGACGGTGAATCGAACATTTGTTCAGACGTTTTCAGAGTTTAGAAGCTCCACAAACTGCCGTGACAGCTAGCTAGCGCCTGCCGGGGTCGCTGTACCTCTCTCTCGGGCAGTCACGCTCACAGACCGCTATGAGCTGGCTGGAGCTCTCTAGAGACCGGTCTGTAGACGAGAGGCTTTTATTTCAGATAGTCTGTTTAAATATCACAACACACATGGCCATTATAAATGAACAGGAACCTGTGGTTAACTATCTTTTTGGAGTTGAAAGCTTCACAATCCCCCGGAAGCAGTTTGATTAACGTAAATTTCGTGGATCAATATTTTATATTTCCCGTCTCCCTCGTTGATGATCCTGTTTGTCCGACTTCACTATGAGCTGTTAGAATAAATAGTTTAAACCTCTGGTATCTTATAAAGTAAACTAACAGAACATAAACAACTACATCAAAGTTCAGTCAGGACTATTTCAGTCAAAGAACTTATTTCCATTTGTAGTAAATATATACAGTATATTTGGCTCTGCTCTGGGACCTCCCTGCCCATCCACGCGCCTACGTGGATCCATGTGCCTACGTGGTAGTATAAGGCAAGGAGAGCACACCTCCTTGCCCTTCCATGTGCATACATGGAAAGCCAAAGGCAGGGAGAGCAGCAGCAAAGACAAACCATAAACAACCATACCAGGTAATCCTCCCTGGCCCTCCATATTTGCACATGGAAGAGCCACAGGAGGAGCTAGCTGAGCACCCATTGGAAACCCGCACAGATTCAAATGACATGCAGTGATGCCATCGGCATCTACACAGATTGCGCCCTTCCACATGCATACGTGGTTCCACGTGCATACGTGGAAAGCATATGGCAAGGAGAGCACACCTCCTTGCCCTTCCATGTGCATACATGGAAAGCTAAAGGCAGGGAGCGCAGCAGCAAAACCCCAAAAATGACTACATCATGTGCTTACATGGAAGAGCCACAGGAGGAGCTAGCTAAGCACCCAGTGAAACCCGTGCAGATTCAAACGACATACAGTGATGCCATCTGCATCTACACAGGTTGCGCCCATCCACACGCATACGTGGATCCACGAGCCTACGTGGTAGCATGAGGCAAGGAGAGCACACCTATTTGCCCTTCCATGTGCAAACATGGAAAGCTAAAGGCAGGAGCGCAGCAGTGAGACCCCAAAAACTACCACACCAGGAAAAACCTCCCTGGCCTTCCATGCGCTTACATGGAAGAGCCACAGGAGGGGTCAGCAGTACAACTTAATGGAAAGCTAATTAGACTAAAACATACACAGTGAATCCTTTTGATTCTTCACAGGTTGCGGGCTGAGGTATATGGCTAGAGAAACCTGAAAATGCTGTGAGGAAAACAGTTTCTAATAACAGGTCTGTGTAAGCACCAAAGCACCAATTTTGAAGGATGGCTGCAAGGATTTGGCTTCTCAGATTGTGCGAAATTACAGCAGCAGGTGGAAATAATGGACCCTGGTGGAGATTTGGACTGCAATTCCCAGAAATCTCCGCGGGACTGTGATGTCATCAAAGCTCGATGGAATGACGTTATCGATCTGCGGCGTGCGTAGAGGTGACGGCCCTTCCATGTTTTGAAAGAAGCCGGCTGGCTGGAGATGCCGACACGGACTCCAGGGCTTGGATCTGGAGTCATATTGGCGAGTGACGACTGGATACTGGATAGAGCTGTCATGACAGGGTTGTCCTCCTGCTCCAGGGAGCCAGCTGCCGGGGCTGTAGCTCGGGCCGCTGGAGCTCGGACTGCTGGACTTGGACCGGGGCTCGGACCGGGGCTCGGGCCGGGGCTCGGGCCGGGGCTTGGACCGCTGGATCTCGTGCTTTTTTGGAAGGCGGCTCCTCGGCCGTAGCTGGGACTGCAGCGGAGTTTCGGGCACTTTCTTTCCTTTTCTCAGCGGCTTTCCTGGGAGCGCAGGATTTGAGAAGATCTGCTGGTGGAGTTTTGCCATGGACGCTTTCCAAAAACATTTCAAAAAGCTCTTCATGAGAAGACCCGACTGGAGCCGTGATGTGGTTTTCAACTAGGACTTGTAGGAGCCTGGACACTGGCCATAAGGAAATGCTGTGAGCAGAACTTGAATGTCTACTTATCAGACGCGAGCTCCGGCGGATAGGGAACGGCCGATGGCTTCCTCTGACTCAGATGCTGTTGTTGTGACTCCATAGCCCAGTCGTCATGGACGGACATCGACATGACAAGCAGCAGGGTAAATTGAAGCTTGTACATGGAAAATCTGGTTGTTCTCATGTTAGCGAGCGGCTTGTAGAGGAAGCAGCAACGGTAGGCAGGCTGAAGCAGCTTAAATAAGGCGCCCTGTATGAAATTTGCCAATGAATGCATAGAGAGGAATCAGCTGATGCATCAGCTGATCCTTCAGCTGATGCATCAGCTGATTAGGCTGGCTTAAGATCGGCTGCTATCAGTTGGTAGCTGTCATAAGAGCAGAGCTTGACTTCATGGCCTGCCTGAATTAACGCTATGCTCGATTTGTATTTTTCTTTTATGTTCGATTATGTTAAGCAGGAGCCCGTCAGGAATCATTGAGCTGCTCTGTGTGGTTGTTGATCCGCTGGGAGCCGCTGGGAGCCGCTGGGAGCCGCTGATCAGAGACTAGTGGAGGAGGACCCGCTCACATTACTGCCTGGATACTAACAAACATCCAAAAGCTTCTCTTGGCCAAGTGTCATGATGGGCTGCTGATGGTGTTCATGAGTGCTTCAGAATCAATGGGCCATGCCGTCAGAGGGGTCCCCAGACCAGAACCCTGCCATCTTCCACAGCACTACAGAGTACTGATTGTTTGACCTTTTACTGCTGAATATGTCATTTTATGATTTATTTGACATTACTTTGAATGCTCTCTCTTGCTGGGCAGACTCAACATCTCTTCATGGCATCTCCATCTTTGTAGGTTTTGTTAGGGTACAACACTCACACATCCAAACATACCTTACATCACTGACTCCTGTGTGTGTGTGTGTGTGTGTGTGTGTGTGTGTGTGTGTGTGTGTGTGTATGGACTCCCTCTTGTTACAAGCCTGAGCTAAATTTGTAACACTCTGCTGTTGTACTGATGGAAATTATTATTACCTCCGCCAAGGCCAAAGGCCTTGGGCCAAGGAGGTAATAAATGCCGGTTTTCACCGGCATTGGTTTGTCTGTTTGAATGAAATGTTTTGGAGGGGTGGGGTGTGGCACAATGAACAATCCATTAGATTTTGGTGGCGATCCGGATCATAATCCAGATTAAGGAATATTTGAAGGATTCTGATCAGCCTGAGCATTAAGACCACAGGGTATAACACATGCGCAGTGTAACTGATGACGCGTTGATGATGTGTGACCCCGCCTCCTTCTGAGAGCAAAGAGATACGTGTGTGGATGTGTGTGCGGGAGCAGCTGACGGGATGAGAGACAACGTAGTGTAACGTTATACAGACATAAATAACAAGCTTCTGAATGAGAGAAGCATCCGCCGATACATTACACAGAAACACACCGTGTTAATAATAAGTCGATCACCTCACGGTACCGCCAGCTGGGAGCTGTGATCTGTTTTTAAAGTCACGCACCTTGGCGGAGGTCTGCGCTCTCCGAGTGCCATTCTAGTTTTATTAGCAACAGGTCAGACTATTATTTGAGATGCAGATATTTATTTTAACCTCCGAATGTATGGTACATGAACTGTCTTGGATAGAAAGTAACAGACTGTGGTTCAGCAACAGGACTATAATGTAGATTGTGGATCCTTAAAATGGACATTTGATGTTGTTGAGAGAGCTTGGTCATCATTCTGTAACAGCACACTAAAAGTAAAAGTCAGCTTCTTATATTTATATAAACAGAAATGTGCATATAGTTATCTAACAAAGCTGCAGATTATGACTTTAAAAAGAGGATGGAATGATGATCTTTAGTTAGAGGAGGGCTCCTCTCTGACCTGGACTCTAGCCCAACATTTAACTGTGTGCAGCTCTTCAGCTGACTTCCTGTGATTGTTGCTGGTGTTTGTGTCTCTGTGGCAGCGCTTCTGAAGGTCAGGTGGACTCGGTGGAGGCAGGCAGCACTGTGAATAGTCTCTGTAGCTGGTGGGGGTGTCACTCCGACAGAGGGCCTCGTTTAAAACACGTTCCCTGTAGAACAGCTTTCCTCCACGGTGAGAGAGCAGATACCTGCACCGTCTTTAAACTGAATCCATTTGTGTTGCAGCCGACCCGTGCACGCTCCCACAGCTCCCAGTCAGGGTGCTGCATAAAGACCCAACACTCACAGGTTACACACCACTGGTATATTGTTTTTACTGTCTTGTATTACAAAATGACCATAATATATCAAGAAGGGGGGGAGAGAGTCGGTAATAGGATTATTGATCAATACTAATGATTCAATTACTTCAGCAGCTTCTACATGTTCTGTCTCTCGTCCAGAGACGAGGCCCAAAGGACTCAAACATGAGTGAGACTAATAATAAAATGAAACTAATTTTCATGGTGATATACCTGCTCATTAAACAGTCCAGTTTCTACTACTGGTCTACAAGGGAGCAGAGAGTTGGTGGGATCTGTGCCACAAGATGATCCTCCTGCTTGTGGTTCCAGGTCAATATAGGTTCCACATTTATTACATTGAAGCAATAAAGCCACAAGGCAACTGAAGGATAAAAGTACATTAAATGTGAGTGTGTGGAGTGTGACCACTGTCTGGGCACAGTGTGTTTCCTTCCTGTTTTAGCTTCGTAGTAAAACCATAGAAATGTTTTCTGGTACAGTAGCACAACTAGAAAAGAGTTGTACAGTTAGTGAGGTGACCCAGCAGCCTAATGTCGGTTACATAGCAATAGCTACTGTTTCTAAAGTTGGCTAATAACTAGCTAACATGGGCCACCACTGGTCAGAGAGTCTGTTCAACATTAGTTTAGTTCTGAAACTCAGCTGCAGGGAACTCTTGAATCTGCTCGTAGTGGCGGTCCGTGGGACAATGCACATCTGTTTCTTAAAGGAAACTTTTCATTCCTCGATGTGACAAAGCAGACCGAGGTCTTAATCATCCAAAGACATTTCTTTGGCAGTCTGACTCTGTGTTCAAGTCAACCGTTCTCTGTCTGGTATTTTGCTCTAACCAATCAGTGGGGATTGACGTATCTGTAGTGTCAACTTCATGTTGAGCAGACAGTTAGCAGTAGTGGATGCTTGCTATGGGAGCAGTTAACTCAATGTTTGTCATGTCGATCAGAGACATATGTCGATTTACAACAACCTGTACAACTATGTCCACATTTTGGTCATTTTGTGGCTGCATGTTTTGCTGCCATGTTTGTGGCTCTGGTACAGGAAGACGATGTCCTCATTCTTTATCCCTTCTACAAAGCTCTGATTGGCTCAGTTCTTTTGTTTCTGACAGCACAGAGCACAGCTGTCAATCAGCACAACCCCAAAGTGATCTGAATGATGAGGTGATGGTGGATGGTGGTGGACCAGAGGTCTGAAACCAAAGGTGAAGCTTTGTGCACTCACCCCCCGCTTTCTGTTGTATTTCACGCTGTTGCTGTGCAGATAATGTACCATTCTGACTCGACACCGCTGATTAGGACTGGCAGTACTATGGTGTTCACAGACTGTGAACAGGGGGAAAACCATTCAAGGGCAGCTAATGCATTTGTTTTCTGTACATATTCCTGAGAGTGAAAGTAATGTGTTTAGCATAAGAACACAATGGGGAACATAGTGTTGGTATGCCCGATGACACTACAGAGAGACATGTCTGCTCCTCAGACGCAGCTGTGTGCTGATGCATAACCAGCTATACTGAGCTTCATACTATACCTGCTGGGCGCCTCCAGTCACAGCTCTCATATAGAAGAGGATGTGGAGAGTTTTAACAGAGCAGGTCAGCACCTTTCACTGCAGTCTGGGATCAAAGAAGAAGCCATACTCCTATTCCCTCATGTCCACACAGGATTCTCATTACAAAGGCACTTTTTTCCACACAAGAACTGAGTAATAATTTACAGGATATTTGCATGCACTCACTAAAAGAGCCCCACCACCTGTGCCTTTGCTGCATCTACTGTGTCCTGCATTAGTGTCTAAGTGTCTTCTCTTCCTCTATTGACTGTTTTTTATATTACTCTCAAAGTGCTACAGTAAACAAGTAACCCCCCGCCCAGCATATTTAAAAGGGAGGTGGGGGGCAGATCTCTGTATAAAGCATGGTCTTGTGGCTACATATGCATGGGGATGCGAAGCGTGGGGGTGACCTTAGAGATTCTGTTCACCCACCCAGATTCAAAGAGGATGGCTCTCTAGTATCTCTCATGAGCCTGAAACTTGTGGGTGTTTGTGTTGAACACATCATTTACACACTCCCATCTGATAGCACAGCTATGACAGATAGACACAACTCTCAGGGCACTTCACATGAGGTGGAGGACACATCACAGTAGGTAGTCAGAGGCTGACCAGCCATGAACAATCCCTCATGGGCTCTCTGAATCTCTGCTGGTGAGGCATGACGGCCAGCAGTGCATTTACACTATATAACACCTTTCTACCTCACCGAACAAACTCATTCACCCATTCACACACACAACCATTCACCGATGGTGACGGATGCCTTTGCATGGCTGTTGGAAACAGCTGCAGTTCATTGAAATAAGTTCATTTCACAGCAACAGTCTGCTGTTTTAAATGCTGACGTGTGGCCAAGCGATTCTATTAACTACTGTCCTTTTCTCTAACAATGTAGCTCAATAGAATCAATCACGTTTCAGTTCTTAACATGTTGTAAGTGAAACATCTGGCAAAGCACTGAGAATGTTTCAGATTGTTTTCCATTCTGGCCCGCTGTTCTCTGTCTTGATTCAGAAACTCATTTCTAGAAAGTATTTGAAACCAGATTATTTCCAGGTGATTATTGCCAGGTTGAACCTGGTGGGATTTTCACCTCTAAGTAAAGGATAAGATGTTAAGATGAGTTTTATTAGCAGGGCATTGTTGTATTATAGATGTGATGAATCATCAATAGAAGTTTACTACTTCTTTGGTGTAGTTTATCTTCAAAACACAAGTCCGGGTGCTGATGTTAAGTTAAGGGTACTGATGATGTTGTCACTGATGTTAAGTTAAGGGTACTGATGATGTTGTCACTGATGTTAAGTTAAGGGTACTGATGATGTTATCACAGATGTTAAGTTAAGGGTACTGATGATGTTGTCAGTGATGTTAAGTTAAGGGTACTGATGATGTTGCTACTGATGTTAAGTTAAGGGTACTAATGATGTTGTCACTGATGTTAAGTTAAGGGTACTGATGATGTTGACACTGATGTTAAGTTAAGGGTACTGATGATGTTGTCACTGATGTTAAGGGTTTGAACTTTGCTCACTGTCTAGTCTAGCCAGGGTCGGCTGTAGCCCCCCCAGACACCTAACCCTAGCCCCATAAACCGCAACACACATCAGACATCACAGTGGTTTTAAGACAAAAGTTAATATTTGTTTTTTTACATAAATAACTATATTTATTATAATATAAATAAACAATTGGTCCCTGATATTGTTGGTGTGAGAAAGAGAGTTACAGGAGTGAATAGGCATTTATTTATTTATTTATTTGTTCATTTTTTTACCTCAATGCAGAAAATGAGGACGGGCGCACACCGGCCCAACCAGAAGGTGGTGCTATAGGCAGCCGCCTATAAAGCCTCCTCAATGATGCCACTTGTTCAGACAATGAATATGAATGAGTATATGACATGTTTCAGTGGATCTGAAAGAACAGTTAACTTGTAGCCCTGGTAGTTACTCCCATGGCCCTGATAAGATACAGGATGTTGAATCATTTACTCTGCAAGGTAATCAAAAAACAGATGTACAGAATGCAAAACATATATATGGTGTACATTATTTTCTTGCAAGGCCATCAGAATGCTTTAGCGCTCGGCCTGTATTTCAGTGACAGTGATTAAGATTCAGCAGCAGACTGTTGCAGAGTCTTTGCGTAGAAGAGATTGTGCTGTCTGAGCAGGTGTATCCCAGGGGATACTTACTCATACATCTTCATAAGCATCAGCGCACCGGGGCCTCCAATCTCTACGTGCTGCTGCACATTTAACTGAATAAACAACGCTGTCCAAGTTATTCATTGCAGGCCAATAATGATGTTTTCTTCTCTATTGCAGCTACAGATCTGAATCACAGATCTCCTTGTATAACAGATTTGTTTTGCTTGCACTCACTGCAGCCAAACAGTAATCAGCAACAAAGGGTTAATAAACCCAACATTCTACCCAAAGTAACATCACCACTTTATAAAAATATACAGTAGCTGCAAGCAGCAATGATCGGGGTCCAAGACTGACAATGAGCACTTGAAAACAGAGGACATGGATTACTACACTGTTATACGACCCCCGCGACAACGTAGTCACATGGGTCGCGGGACAACATTGTGAGCCATGCTCACTTTGACCTTGTGTTTTTACTTGCTTTTACTGCCAAGAGCAGTCGTCGTTTTTCTATGACAATGACAATAAAGTCTCTAAGTCCAAGATATTTTTATGATTTTTTTGTGACATACTATATACCATGTCTTTTTATTTATTTTTACTATACTGTGACTTTTTTATGATGATTGTTACAAACTACATTATATTGTTATGATGACATACAGTAGCTATCAATATTCTCGTTCTTCAAGATTACTCCTAACTGGAACGTTTTGAAATAGAAGGAATATTTTCGGGATTTGGAGCTCAGCCAATCATACGAGAATTTCCATAAGTTTTGAATCGTATCACAAGCATACAGTACAAGAGGTGCTCTGTTGTTTCTACATTAGTGCAGCAGCGACAGTTATCTGCATCAACTTCAAACCTTGTTATGACGAATTAATTTGACGGATACATTTTGTTTACAGTTTTTAAATGCATGTCTTTATGTTTAGGGGGAAATGGAAATTGTAGTAATTTTGTTCTAGCCAATATTTCAGTTTTTGCATATCCTTGTTAAACCAGGGGAGATTGTATTGTAAGTAGCCTATTACCTCAGAAATGTATTATTACATATTTTGTGTAATAAATCCACATAGGGCTAGTCTATATTTATATTTTGTAATTTAGATGTTGGCATGTTATCTAGAATGTTTTTTGATTTACTGAATAAGTAATGTTGGAATGTTTTATGTTACCTTAATATAGGTTTTAATAAAGCAATCCAAGTTATGTATTATATATTAGTAAACTCCAATTTAAGTATATTTCAACCTCTCTCGTGCAGTGACTCTGTCTCTTCGCTCACCTTTTCTCCGGTTTGGTGCCTCCTTTGCGAGGATGGTTTTCAGCTTGCAGATACTAGATATATGTTATGCTTGTATCATGTGCATGTGCCTGGTTTTTATCTGAACAGGTTGTGAGAAGAATTAAACACCATATTATAGTAACTGGAATAAATACGTATGGAAGAATTATTCCACATGCTGACAATCAGCAGTATATTAAATTCAGCATCATCTCTGTAAAGGTACTCATTGGTCCAGGTCACTGGATATCTTGTAGTCTCACATTCAAGAGGCTTCATCAGTATGGAGCTGATGGAGGAAAATGTCTTCTTGACCAAACAGACAAAGTCCAGTTGAAGGGTTCCTACGCTTATTCACCTTTTTTGCTTAGTTTAAAATGTAATCATGTTCTCAAAATGTAATAACTTATTAAATTATGCAGAGAACTGCTACGTTATGCTCTCACGGTTTTCTTATATTATGTGCAGTTATTACATTATGAGCTTTTATTACATTTAAATGATTACATTATGTGCAGTTATTACATTATGAGTTGCTACAAATGGACAACAAATATTCAGAGTTGAGTGGAATGAATAAGAGAAAGTAAATGAGGCCATGATGAGGAGACAATGTGGTGACGACTAGTGTGTGTGTGCTCCAGTGTTTGTTTGAAGGCTGCATACGTCCACATGTAGGCGGCGGACTTGGAAGGCAAGGGGGTCTGGAAAGAAGTGCAAGTATGACATCTGTGTAATGGGAGCTAATCAGTGAAGGAGGAGGGTGCGTGTGAAAGACCGCTAGCTCTCCTTGAGTTTCACAGATTGTGATATCAGCAGTGGGAGGCAGATACGGTGTGTGTCCAGGGTAATAGTGTTGGCTCTGCCCCACGGGAAGGGAAGGATTGCATATCGCTTTAATGAATTGAAAGAGAGACAACCCTGTGGGGGCCGCTGCCTCATGTGAGCACATAACATGGATATATTGTGTTTCCTTTAGGCATGTGGACTGGCTAATTGACAGATGGATAGCTAATTCTAGCTCTTCATTTGAGACCAAGCAAACAAAAGTGCACACTGTTCTATATAAGTCTGTCCCAGTCTGGTTTCTCCTGGCCTCATTTTGTCTTTAACTATTTTGCTGATGTCACAAGAGTTTATTATATCTATTTGTTTTGCCTACTGGGGACAGCTTGACCCTAAAAAGTACGATACCCTTATGTAAAAGAAGGAAAAGTTCCAAAGTTTTAGCCAGGCTGCATGAGAGAAGATAACAAAGGATATAGCTCATGTGTCAAAGAAATGCAGATACATCTCATGAAGCCTTTTTCTCTAAACAGAGGAAGTTTCTGCAGTAGTTCACTCTGATAATGTGCTAATAATGGGTTTCAACACTTCCTCCATTGTGTCAAACTAAAAGCCTTCCAGACAACGGACGGGCTTCTCTTTAGTTCAACATTAATCAAAACCAAATGAAGAGTAGAAGTGACTGGAAATAATTAGAGAATGAAACATTTTAATTGTGTTTAATGGTGAATATGACGTGACTGTAGTTGTACTGATGAGAATAGTGTTACAGCATCAAACAGCATCAACAACAAACAGGGAGGCACACACACACACACACACACACACACACACACACACACACACACACATACACACACACACACATACACACACACACTGAGATGCTGGGATATTTTTCTTCCATAGTCTTCTGTCAGACTAGACTTGGAAAATATCCAAAATATACCTGTAGGTGTTTATTTTACTACACTTTTATTTATTTATTTCCATCTGTAGATTTCTCTAAAATTCACCAAAAGTTAACATAACATAATGCCTCATTTGCATATTTAAACATAAACTTTTAATGTAATAAATCAATTGAGGAAGTCTTTTGGTGATATCTATTAGAAAAAAAGAAATGTACCTTATTCCCCTGTAGTGTCTTCAAGACGTATGGAATCCACATCTCTAAAGGCTGTTTTCTCTAAATGAGCTTTTTCTCAGACTCTGAGCCAGAAATCTCCTCTTCAGCAGCTCTTACATCCACCAGACTCCCCAGTTCCATTCCTCTCTATATTCTAAAGGTTTGTTCATAAATCATCCGTAGCCTGATTTATACATCATTATATTCTTAAAAACATGGCAAAAATGGATTTCTTATGGCTGTTGACAGTATTTTCTGATATATGGAGATAAAAAGCGATATCCACCCTTTGGCTGTAATATGTCAACAAAATGCAACAAGAATGTTGAACCTGTTACCCTATTCACCTGTAGTGTCTCCCTTTAATGGACCCTTCCAGCCAAGTATTTCACACGATTGTACTTCTATAACCAGAGTGACAACAAACATTTTTAATCCCATTTACAGGACATTAGAAATAAAGGCCTGTCCCTAACATTAAACATTAAACATTGAAAAAGAAACTCCACATGGAAAGGTTTCTTTTCTTAGTAAGGAACTCCAAGGAATATACCAGTTCATTCACAACTTGGGTCTTGTTTTGTCCATAATTTCTTGTAGTTATGATAAATTCGTACTCAACGGTTTCCTGTTGAACTCCAAGTGAGATCCTGTTTGTGGATCCCTCAGAGAAACCCGGCAGCTCAGGGAGACGGCATGTACAGCTTCATCAGAGCAGGCTGGTCTCATACGCTGTTCGTACACCTACCAAAAGTAATGCACTGTAATTTATGTACAGTATATCCCACGAAATGAATTTGTGTATAATTCATGTAGTCGTGAATCAGGAATAATAAAGAGCGGCGAACGCCACATAGGGAGGAGGTTGGGGTGGATGGGTGGGTCACGGGATCGTGTCCTGTGTGAAATCAGAAGACAGCGTTGATTTATTGTCACGTAACTGATGTAGTTACGTAACACCACTTCTGGAGTTGGTTTAAGCCAAACCACCATCTTTTACTAAAGCTAACTAAGGAGTTTTGTTGCCTTAACTTAAGGAAAGTGTTTCCTGTGAAGACGGAAGTTTATTTTGAAAAGACTGTGTACATGTAACACGTGTTGTTGGACATTCGTAGGAAAACAAACGAAAAAGGAGGAATAATTTTGTTGTAAAATATCATATAAAGCGTTGTATGAGAATATGTTGATCAGAGCTGTGAGGATCAAGGTTGAGCAGTGCTGGCCAAATATTTCCCCTGCAGCACCGTCACTCATTACAGCACAACAGCTGCCTGAGGCTCCGAGAATCCCATTAGCAGGAACAGCGAGGACGGCGTCGGGCAAAGATATAGTCTCATCTTTGCTTTAATCATTGGACAGAGTCTGTGATTGCTTTCCGCCCAGGTAGACGTGTCCAACATCCTGAATGGGTGCGGCCTGTCCTGCACTAGTTTGTGTTACCACAGTAAATGGGCTACTGGCCTGTGTCTCTGCTTTATTCCTGTTCCCGGGGCTGATGAGTCCCTGTGGTTTGATCTTCCGTCTCCACAGACATGTAGATTTGTTCAATTACACAACACCAATGAATAACAGTAGGTGGATTGCAGATGCCCCATGTCACCCCTGTGAGTATGTGGCAGTGCTGGGTGCTGGGTGCTGGTTGCTGGGTGCTGGGTGCTGGTTGCTGGGTGCTGGGTGCTGGGTGCTGGTTTGCTGGGTGCTGGGTGCTGGGTGCTGGGTGCTGGGTGCTGGGTGCTGGGTGCTGGGTGCTGGGGGTGTCAGCTCCAGTATGGCTGGAGAGTCGGGGGATATCCTCCCTGGAGGGCTCCAATCCTCAATCATCTACTGCCTGTGGCTTCACCTCCAATCCTTAACTTTATCTGCTTCCAACCTCACCTCCAGCTTCTCATCCCTCTCATTTTGAAAAGGAGAAAGACGGGGGAACACTGAGGTAAACTACACACGTGAATGTAATGGAGACAGGACATGTGTGCCTGGGGAAATTAAGACCTGCTGATAGTTTGTACGATGCTTTCTCAAAGACATTCATCACTATTTAAATCATTGTCTCTCCATTTGTTGCTGCTCTTGCTGGTTTCACTGTTTGCAATGCAAAACACCTCAGCAGCACAAAACAAGTGTGCAGTATAAAGATATATGTTGTGTCATGATCTGCTTATGAGGTAGCTATTCTTCACAAATCTCTGTCCAGTTTGAGAAATGTTGCTTCATGGCACTCTTTGATAAACATGATTTATTTGCATTGATGTAAAGAAGTACTGTGATTTTCAGGTATTTCATTAAGTGGATCAGGTAAAACAGATATTCCCATCTGTGTTTGTTATATCACAGCATATATCAATATTGGGATATAAAATGACGAACCAATTATCCTTATTGTCTTCAAGCTGTTGTTTGAAAATAGGATTTGACATCCTAGTCATGGTAAAGTGAGGATGTCTTTGGACATCAATGGACATTTCAAGTGTCTTCTACATCCTACTCATCTCAGGAGATTTCATTTTATGGCTTTTCAAACAATGTCATGTACTTTATGTCTGAACATGAGAGCATCTAACAGGAAGGGAGACTTCAGAGAGCAGGTCCAAAGCACACTGGAGCTCACGGATTTAACTTTATTAGAAGACTAACGTTTCGACGCCGACTGCGTCTTCAGAGTCAGGACGTTTTTCTTTTATTGGTATTGATAAGGTCATTCTGGGACCGAAGGGATGGTAAAAACTTTGTAATTAAACGGAAAGAGGCTTTCTGAATTTATAATCTCAGAAGGTTACATCTGTGAAGAATGAAATTAGATGTTGTTGTTTTTGTAGTATTTGAATACAAGAAACTGTTTAATAATCAATGAGGTCATGAATTATATCCTACTTTCATGATGGCATAATTCTGATTGTGTGGTCATTTTAATTTATGTAACATTTTGCTGTGTACTTTTATTCTGAAGTTATTCTCTCCTATTCTGAGGCTGACCACATGTACATAGAGCTCGCGTTGGATACAGGGGTGAGTTTAGGCGCATGAAGGGGTGCTCGAGCACACCTCAATTTCATCTCTTCACCCTAAAAAATGATTATCAAACCCTCTCAGACCGCCGACATTACTGTCTTTAACAGGCTGTAGCGGACTCTTAACGCTACGAGTGAAGATGAACTGGTATCAAATGAAACTAGAAAACCTAAGAAATCCAAACCATGTCATGCTGGCTTGGTGATAAGGAGGCTAAATAACACTCCAAACTTACACTAAATGTTGGTGAGGGAAAACTGGCATGGTTATTTCCAAAAGGGTCCCTTGACCTCTGACCTCCAGATATGTGAATGTAAATGGGTTCTGTGGGTACCCACGAGTCTCCCCTTTACAGACATGCCCACTTTATGATAATCACATGCAGTATAAATGTGTTATTGTGTAACACGAGGTCCCTAACAGTGTTGAATTCCATTAATTGGGTATCACAGTAAAGCGGAGACTCTGGTGGATCCAATGAGCCCAACTGGATTCATGTGTGATGATGTTAGTCCCCATAGGAGACATTTCATTGTAGTGAGACCATTTTTTTGAAACTTGATGAAACTGTATAAAATGACGTATAACACAGAACGACTGAGAGCATGAAATTCCCCAGGATGCAGGAAATGAAGTTTCCTGGGGGAGGAACTCCAAACTCCCCTCCCCTCTATATGTGTCCCCCACCCCAATGTTGAACCAGAACCTACGCCCTTCACTGTACACATGGTACATTATCATTGAGGCCTTAACCCCCTGAAGGTCTGATCCTAGAGTCAGCACTGGTTGGATAACTTGTAGAAAGCTGTAAAACCCAGTGATGGAGGCCTGGTACTGAAACACCTTGGTTCAGTAAAGAGCAGACTTTTTCAACAAGGCAGTTCATTGTTTGTTATACCTGAGCAGCAGTTGCCATTTTCCTTCTCCTTCCTTGGACCACTTTTGGTAGGTCCTGACCACTGCAGACCGGGAACATCCCACAAGAGCTGCAGTTGTGGAGATGCTCTGACCCAGTCCTCTAGTCACCTTGTCAAAGTCTCTCACATCCTTACACTGGCCCATTTTTTCTGTTTCCAACACAAAGTTCAAAGTTCAAAATGTTCACTTGCTGTCTAATATATCCCCCCCACTGCCAGGTGCCATGGTAACTAGATAATCCAAGTTATTCACTTCACCTGTCAGTGGTCTGAATGCTATGGCTGATCAGTGTATTTCATGTGTCATACACAGTGCTAGGTTCAAGGTGCAGACCGGTTAAAACAACAACAAAGTCAAAATAATACCTTTTAAAAACATTTAGTTAAAAGCACTTGAAAACAAGGATTTCAGTCTGGATTTAAAAGCTCAAATGGTTGGGGCATTCCTCAGGCCGAGAGCTGTGCTGCATAATGACTGAACGCTTCTGCTTGTTCAGATTTTGCCCTGCAGGCACCACTAGCAGTCCACTCTCCAAGAGGTCTAGCAGGGTCATATTGCTGAAGAATGTCAGTCATCTATTTAAGGCCAACTCCATGTAGACCTTTATAAATAAGTAGTAAGACATTAAAACCACCAGTGTAGAGATTTGAGACCTGGGTGATGGAGGCTGTGCTTTTGGTTTTGCTCAGAAGTCTTGCGGCTGAATTTTGAATTGTTTGAGTTGCAGGTACCCGATGGTCTTTTTAGAAAGTCGTGTCACAAGTCCATTGCAGTAATCAATTTTGCTGGAGATAAAAGCATGATTTTTTTCAAATCTTGATTTGTCATCAGGTCCCTGAGCCTGGTGTGTGTTTAAGGTGACTAAATGCTGATTAAAGCTGCAGTTGGTAACTTTTTATAAAAATTACTTTTTGTCAAACGGTCACTATATCCTGACAGTGCTGCCCTCCAGTAGGCGATTCAGAGTCCCGACATTTAACCGCATCAGGCTGAAGAACACTTTTGTCCATCAGTCCATCTTGCTGCTAAATAATAATTAATGTGCTGCTAAAGAGGGCTGCACGGTGGTGCAGTGGTTAGCACTGGTGCCTCACAGCTAGAGGGTTGCAGGTTCGAATCCGGCTTGGGGCCCTTCTGTGTGGAGTTTGCATGTTCTCCCCGTGTTAGCGTGGGTTTTCTCCGGGTACTCCGGTTTCCTCCCACAGTCCAAAGACATGCAGGTTAGGTTAATTGTCGACTCTAAATTGCCCGTAGGTGTGAATGTGAGCGTGAATGGTTGTCTGTCTCTATGTGTCAGCCCTGCGATGGACTGGCGACCTGTCCAGGGTGTACCCTGCCTTCGCCCAATGTCGGCTGGGATCGGCTCCAGCCCCCCCCGCGACCCCTAACGGGATAAGC
>CAKAOH010038022.1:0-46360 GCA_916701665.1 Sebastiscus tertius
ATAATGCACAAGGCATTTAACGTGCAATAAGTACACTTTTCTTGATTTCCACGTGTCATTTGTACGGCATGTAACCTGTCCTGACTGCAATGTAAACGCATCCGCGTATACATGCTACAGTAAGAGTTAGTGACGTAGTTTCAAAAGCTTGTAATGTGTGTATAGTGTTGTGATAATTATACGCCAACAAACACAGGACTTTTAACCAGGAGACCCGAGTTCGAGACCGTAATTGACCAGTGTTTTGTTTTGTAAGTCACGTTACATATAAAGGGCGGCAAACGCCACAGGGGGAAAAGATTGTGGTGGATGTTTGGGTCTAAAAACTTAAAAAAGTTACAGCCCTTCCGGTGTTATTTTAACCCAAACCGTCATCTTTTTTTAAAACTTAATTAAGTAGTTTTGTTGTCTAATCCTAACCAAGTCGATCTTTTCCTCATAGGTTCTTTGACCTAGTTTTATTTTTAAAAGACTGGAGTTGAAATTGACATGTGCATCATGTGTTGCTGGACATTCATAGGTAAATGCATGAAAAATATGTTGTTGAAAGTCATGCTGAGCGTCATGAAAATAATGGGAAATTTGTGTCTATGTACACGAATCAAATAGATTAAATTTTGTAACTACTTCAAGGACTGACGTGAGACTGCGTTGGATTTCCACCTACTTTTTGCCACTTTAGACTGGAGGGGAAGTTGGGCGGTTTAGGGGCTTTATTGCAAAGGGGAATTTTTTTCTTTGAGTGAGAGAAGAAGAAAGTGAGGAGGACACATGGAGAGGAAGACAAAGAGACATGGAAGAGAGAGAGAGGGAGTGATTGCACTTTTTTACAAGGAAAAAGAAGAGCGTTAAAGAAAGACAACAGACATTTAATGTGTCATATGAGCGTGCGTGTGTGTGCGGTGAGAAACGGAGAGAGGGGGAGAGAGTGAACTGTGTCCTTTGAATCATTACAGACTTCAAAGACCGTCGCTCTCGTTAAAAAATGGACGTCCATCCCTCCATCCGCTGAGAGAGAAGAGAGACAGAACCACAGAGGGGAGGGTTTGTGTTTGTGTGTCACACTGCCAGGAACAGACACAAAGAAACACACTTCTGGTTTGCTGATTGTTTACTGGTTTTACTGGAAGAAAAGAACAACTCTTTCCTGACTGAAATCTCATCGATCAGCAGTTAAAATGACTGCATACACATTCTTGTAACATGCAAAAACGTTTGATGGGTATCTTCAACTTTCGGTTTACAGACCGAGAGCTGTATTTCAGACCTTAAGAAACTTAAATTTGTCCATGAAACATTACAATTAATCTGCGTATTAATCTTAGAATTGTGTAGCCAATGTACAGTAACTACTGGCACGATGGAGTGATATCTGCTTAGTGTCTAATCATAACGTGATTGTTTTTTTCAGTGTGAAACACAAAAATCATGTTGAAACAGAAGTGATACTGAACTCCTCTTACAGTAAAAATCAATTATCTTAAAATTTGTGTGGGCATGAGACAGATTCTCTGACATTTAGTTTACATTTATCCGTAATGCAGTTGTTTCAACAGTATTTCACCACTATATTTAAATATAAATGGTTCCTATCTATTTGAAATATTGTCATTGAAACACTGTTGAAGCTTTCACTTTTTAACCAAATTTATCCTAGTTTGATCCTAGACGTCACAATGTTTTTCGGCTCAATTGTTTGTTTTGTTTTCAAAATAAGCTTCCATCTTCACAGGAATAGCTATGAACAATGTATGAGAACGGCCTGGTATTTTGCTGGTTCAAAATACTTTTGATAACCAAAAATAGCCCGTATAACATTCACTGTTCCTGAGAGACTTTTAAGATAATTGAACAAGGAAAAACACACAAAACGACTAGAAAACAAACAAACGTCTTTAATATTAAACATTAGTGTGACACATTTGAGCAGCTTAATGAGGATCTATAAGTGAAAGTCGAGGAGCCACAGCATGAAGCCTGCTTGTGTTTACTGCAGTGACAGGAAGAAAAAAAAAGCTGGACTGCCGGTAAACTGTTTAACAACTAATCCCTCTCATTATCCAGGTTACCTCTCTGTTCAACACGACTTGGACCGGTAGATTTTAGAGCTGAAGAGGAAACCAAACAGCCACCAACTGCAGATGCAAAATATTTAACTGTTATTAATCACATGATTGTCCATATTTAATCACACACTAATCGCAAATTAATCAATTATTTCAAAATGTACCTTAAAGGGAGATTTGTCAAGTATTTAATACTCTTATTAACATGGGAGTGGGCAAATATGCTTGCTTTATGCAAATGTATGTATATATTCATTATTGGAAATCAATTTACAACACAAAACAATGACAAATATTGTCCAGAAACCCTCACAGGTACTGCATTTAACATAAAAAATATGCTCAAATCACAAGATGGCAAACCGCAGCCCAACAGGCAACAACAGCTGTCAGTGTGTCAGTGTGCTGACTTGACTATGACTTGCCCCAAACTGCATGTGATTATCATAAAGTGGGTATATCTGTAAAAGAGAGACTTGTGGGTACCCATAGAACCATTTTCATTCACATATCTTGAGGTCAGAGGTCAAGGGACCACTTTGAAAATGAGCATGCCAGTTTTTCCTCACCAAAGTTTAGCGTAAGTTTGGTGCATTATTTAGCCTCCTTCGCGTTATGGTTGGTCCCAATGGATTCCTTAGATTTTCTAGTTTCATATGTTACCAGTATCTTCACTCTAGCTTTAAAATTGAGTCCACTACAAACAAAAAATCGCAATAATGCCTTAAAGAAATCAATTACGTAAAAATAAATTTGCGTTAATGCATTATTATCGCGTTAACATTGACAGACCTATCCAAACGTATAGGCCGAGTATTACCATCGCTCTTCTAAAATATAAAAAAATGGGGCTTTAGAGATGAAAGTTGAAAAAAAGTTGTGCATTCAAAAATTAAGTTGAAAATTTACTAGAAAAAAAACTTTTAGAAAATATTTTGACTTTATTCGCAACAAACACAATATTTTTCCCTAAACTTAACTCAGTGGTTTTGTTGCCTAAAGCTAAAGAGGCCTTTTTGTCTGTGTTCAAAATGTACGTTTCATTCAGTTTTACAGTTTGTTAGAAGATGTTGCTCTCAAGTTTCTTTTTCACTTTTATGACGTAGTAGGCCCCTATTGACCCACATCTATGATGCTTATAACGACCAATACCGCAGATTAATGAGCTGATAACAGTCAAATCGGTTGCACACCCACTCATAGGAACTAGATGTGGATTCTTGACATCTGAATGTGATGACTGACACTGATTCATGTTTCATTTAGTCTCAAGGCCCAAATGGGTTCATCGGGGACATCAATGCAGTTTAGTTTCACAAAACGAAATGTTTTGACACATTTTTTAATGCTTTCTGGAAATGAATTTAAAACCAATTTTACAAACAAAGACGGAAAAACGAAAGAAAGAAGTCCACAGTGATGAAAAGGGGTTTTGTTTTCCACTTTTAAAGCTACTTAAGAGAAACTTCAAAGAGAATATTGGGGTACAAAATGTTAAATGTCATAATTTTAAAACACATTAAAGGCCTGGAAACAGCCTGAATACTTTTTGTGGGTATATGAGTGTGATTTATTTGTTACACTACATGTAAACAAGCATGTCTAGACAAAGATGTTATAGTTATAGTTATTAACACTAATTTATTTTCTCTCCATTACTCTACTTTTGTTTTTCATCTCTCTCCTTCCTGCACTGTGTATCATCATATTAACATTTCAGATGTTTTAACAGCAGGAACACTCTTACAGTATGTTGTCATTTTCACTCGTCGCACATGTTCCCTCAGTCCCAGTCTGCGTTGTGTTATCTGCGTGTGTTAGTGTGCGGCTTTGGAGGGGGAACACACTCATGACTTCCTCTTCATCACTAATCACTCTCATCTGTTGATCTTCTTGATCTCGGTCTGATACACAGCAGAGCGCCGCGGCCCCCTGAGACGCATTAAAAGCAGAAGAAGGTGTGTGTGTGTGTATGTGTGTGTGTGTGTGTGTGTGTGTGTGTGTGCGTGCGTGTGTATGTGTGCGTGTGTGAGAGAGAGAGAGAGAGAGAGAGAGAGAGACTGTGGTTTCACGGAATCAGGCAGGACAGTAGGGGATTGAGCAGGGTTGGAGGGCATAGTTTGCGGTCTGAGCTGATGGTAAAAGTGTGTATGAAAGAGAATGGTTTCACGGAATCTGCAGGAAATCAGTTGTCCGGTAAAGTTTTGTCTATTCTTGGAACAAACAGTTTGCAGTTGGTATGGAGACGCAAACAAACTGTTGATGAAAACCTTCCTGAAACTAATTACACTCTGACACAAACTAAACAACTGTCCCCTCTGTTGTTTGAACCGTAGACTGTAGTCTATATGAAAAGGTGACATGGTCACGTCACTCATTGGTTTGTGGACGTCGGTTTTGAAGCCTCAAGTTCGGCAATTTTGGCTGTCTCCATGTTGTTTTTTGCAACCAGAAGTGACACGAGACGGTGGAGCTGAGTACAACCGAAAACACTGAATAAGACATGTTTTGGTGACTGAAATGTTATGATTAACTTTCATGAACTGAAAACAGACGGTGAACGGGTTAAAGTTCTAAGACGAAAACACGGACAACTCCCAGACCGTACAGCGACCTGTCAATCACAAGGTAGCCACGCCCTAAAGCATACCCTTCTTTACGGTCTATTTGACTCTAAATGGGACCATAATTTACGAAATGGATATCATGCTGTATTGAAGAAGATTTGAAATTAGTGACTGAGACCATAAACTCATGTTTACAATGTTTACTAAGGTAATAAATCAAGTGAGAAGTAGGGTCATTTTCTCATAAACTTCTATACAGTCAGACTTCTTTTTGCCACCAGGAGTCGCCCCCTGCTGGCTGTTAGAAAGAATGCAAGTTGAAGGCACTTTGGCATTGGCTTCAATGGTTGCACCTGGTTTAACCTAGTGTGGGATCAACCAAAGTATGTCAACTTTTCAACACAGACACTCACAGAGAGAGAGAGAGAGAAAAAAGAGTTGTAAATGCATCCCTGCAAACAATTTACCTTTGACTCATTCCATCCAAACACCTCACTGAGCATCTCACTCTCTCCTCAATGTGGCGTACAGTTCAGGGGTCGGACGAAAGGCTCGGGAAATCCCATAAAAGTGTGTGTGTCAGCGAGATGACAGAGTGAGACAGACTCTTCATCACTGCGTCTAGAGCTGCAGTGTGTATACAAACACACACACACACACACACACACACACACACACACAGACACACACACTCACACACGCACACAAACAAACACATACCATACCCCACGCCGAGCTCTTGACTCAACACCATAAACCCCGCCGTCCCATCATGCTTGGCGGCAGCATAAGCGGTGAGGAAGCCTGACGTGATGACATGATGTGTGACATCACTCACCCAACATATACACACACACACACACACACACACACTTTGAATTAGTAGACTGGCAGTGTGACAAGAGACGAGTGTGTGAGAATTCGTACACACACACAAACACCTGCGGGGGGCTATAAATGATGTCTATAATTATGCACACACACAAATCACACACTCACACTGCTGTACAGTTTGATTCCGCGAAACCGAGCTTGCTCACATCGAGACAAACACCCCTACACATACATACACACACACACACGCACGCAGCCTGAGGCCTGTCTGACAGCACAGTTTAGTGGTCTCATTAGCAGCGGGTGGAATGCCAACAGATAATTAACCAGGAGAGATGAAGAGAGAGAGGGAGGGCGAGTGTCAGCAGTAAAACACATAAGAGAGAGATGTTCTTTATGAGATGGATAAAGTGAAAAGACGGTAAAACACCGGAGGGGAAGGAAGCGGACTTTGTCTGTTGGTTCAAACTCCAAAGAACAGACTGTAACACTTTGTAATAACCATCATTTATAAACGGTAAATTGATTTCATTGATTTTACTGTCAACAAACAACAAAATGATAATTAATGTTTACTAATTATTAGTAATGCTATAATTAACGTTATTTTATCAATAGTTTGTGTAATTTCAATACATTAGTATTTATTAACAGTCTATTGTTGTACACATTATAACATAGTATTTGCTAATAATTACCGAATGATTTGTAAACCTTTAAGAAATTGTTTGTACAACATCTATAAACATTACATAAACCAATTATTAACCATTTAACAAGGTATTATAATGTTCAGTTGCAATTTTAGAATAGTCATCCAAATAATGTTTATAGATGGTTTTACAAACCAATTATTAACCATTAGCAAACTTACAAATATCTGTCTATGTAAAATTTATATATGTTTTACAAACAATTCTTTAATGTTTACGAATTATATCTTAATCATTAACAAATACTTATATATATATATATATATATATATATATATATATAGTATAAGTATATAGAATACTATATATATATATATATATATATATAGTATAAAAATGTTATATGTGCAACAATAAACTGTTAAAATAACACATTATAACATGACAAATAATTAGTGAACAGTGATTATCATTATGTTGGTTGTCAACATTTACAAAGCTATTAACTAAGTTTAATTAACTATCAAATTTACCATTTATAAATGATGGTTAATATAAAGTGTTATTGAACAGACACTTTCACCAACCAGCTAATCACGACCAGAATATAGGCTGTATATATATAGTTTGTAAGTCAATAGCTTCATACGTTTCACGGGTGGGTCCATTATTTTCGGGGTTTTTTTTAGGTTTTTATATCATCCTGTAGCTTCCCCGGTGTTTCTTATGTATTCAAATCCAAACATTCAAATTTTGGTCCCAGTTTGTATGCTTTAGTGTCAAAATGCTATTTCCTCTTCAAGCTCTTCTAAAAACGTTTCCCCATGTGATCTGACGTAGGTTTCTGCATGATGACGTAGCAACATATGTATATATATACATCCTTATTGTCAGTGTATTAACGTTACATACAGTAACTTAGATGGTGGTCGGTATCCTCCCAGTTTAGAGAAGCCGACATGAGTACCGCTAACATACTGTATATATACTGTATATGAAAGCAACTTCCATGTGATTAAGGAGAGTTCTGCCAACTTGACTTTTTATACAGAACGGTGTCTTTGACTGTGAGCAAAAAAGTCTAATGCTTCTTAAGAGCTCTCATGGTGGTGCTGTGAAATGTGTTTAAGTACATATTATACAGTTTTTGTCTTCACAATCAATAACTAGATTCTCTGACAATTAAATATTTGAATCACTTTTATTTGAAGTCCTTCTGGATAACAGAGTAATTTTATTTCAGTATGAACAGATGTAAAAAAACAAAAAAAAGAAGACAAGATGTTGATATACGCTGCAAACTTTGTTAAAAACACACTGATTAATTTTGGTCTCAATAGTAAAGTAATCCAATCTGGGCAGCCCTCAGCTACAGCTGGTGTTCTGTCAAAAGCCAGGTATGATTTTGCCAGTTTTGTTTCCATCCACAAACTCAAATCTGACAATGAAAGTACATGTAGGACATGTCAGACGACTGTGCCCCCTCCAACAGCCTGCAGACTTGATGCTAATCGCGCCTGCTGTCTCATTATCGAAGCCGAGTTCTTAAAATGAAACAAAACCAGATGCTCATTTAAGTTTGGCTGCAGACAAAGAGGCTCGAGCCAAACCTGACAAAAACAGACAGTAAAACAGTTAAACTGTGTTGTATTGATGGAGAGAAATCAACACCTGCTATTGAAA
Source organism: Sebastiscus tertius (assembly GCA_916701665.1). Lineage (NCBI taxonomy): Eukaryota > Metazoa > Chordata > Actinopteri > Perciformes > Sebastidae > Sebastiscus > Sebastiscus tertius. Next base: position 7,804 of record CAKAOH010038022.1, read on the forward strand.
ACACATGTGGAGTCTTTCTTTTTTTCCCATAACCCCCCCTTTGTTTTAGTCTCATAAAAATAGCTGGTTCACTCTCAAAAGACACCCTGTGAAAATCCTGTATCTCCATCTGTCTTCTGCAAAGATAGCAAAACAACAAAGTTAAAAACAAAGAACATCATGACACCTTAAGTTCATCCATTTGTTTTGACAGTTCCCAGACATCAGACCGGCACATACGGGTACATACGGGCCCCACCCCCTTTTTGGGGGAAAGAAAACCAAAGATCCCATAGACTTCAATGTAATTTGACGGATGTTTGGATTGTAATTTTGATAAGATCATATGCATTCATCTCTTGTTATACTATCAAATAATTATTTAGTGACCTTGCCTGAACCTGAGCGTTCGCGATACCTTAATAAATGAAGGTTGATCGCCGCCATGTCCCTTCAGTCTTCCCCCGTCCAACACATATTATATAGATATTGCTTATCCATAAATCTCTACATATTTGATTGAATCACATTAGGTTATGTGTTGTCTGTAAAAAAACAACCTGTTAAGAGCCAACTGTTTGATCTATAGGCTGAGATTTGAGGCTGAGCAAGTTTCTTTCCACCAAAAGGGAGCACAGCCTCTGCGATGACGCCATGCTGGTCTGGTCTATAGCCTGGAGCCAGAAAGCCCCTCAATCATGTGCAACCAACTACACAGCAACTCTTCGGCCGAGCGTTATTACTATTACCAGTTTGCTTAAAGTAGAAGTTTCAACTTCTTCTGTTACGGTCCATGAGGGACATGGGATTGTTTTCCCCCAAAAGGGGGGTCATGAGAGCTTAATCTTTTTGAGTCATGAGAGCTTACTCTGGATGACGTATTGCCGGTCTGACGTATCACAGATAGAGGAGCATGTAACCATTAAAGGACAATTCTGGTTTATTTCAACAATGAAACTGAGATTTCTCTTTAAAATGAAGATGATAAATGAAAATAAACAAAAATGCAGTTATGCTATTTTTGAGTTAAAGCTGCAATTTAATGCTAATTCAGGAACAGTACCAGATGAGCACACATTTGTCTGCTTGTTAAGTTGCCTTTTCTAATAACTTTAAAAAAAAAAATATGACATGCTTATCTCAACAGTGGCACCAGGTGCTTAGTCCAAACCAGACACCAGAGGCCTGTACTACGAAGCAAGCTCAACATACACAGGGTCTCGTTATCTGACTTAACTAACCCAAACAACTGTGATCCTGCTAATATCTACGGATCGGTTATCAACTGGATAAATCAACAAAGGATTACTCAATCTGGTTATGAGTGCGTTCACATGAAAGGGGTGGTGTTCGCAGCATATGACCGATCACAGACATGGACAAGAGCAAGCTATATTATCAGACAAATACGAAAATAACACATAATCCAGACTAATAGTAACACAATGGAAGATGCCAAATGCAGGAAGGAGAGCTGGCAAAAGAAAAAAATGCCAATGTGTGAATGTGTAAATTAACAGAATTATTAATTTAATACTCAAAAGTCAGATATATTTGTCTAGATGGGGCAGTTATATAGGCAGCTTTCAAAACAGAATGGATGAATAGGTTACAATATATTATGCCCTTTGACAACGACGTGGCTTGTATGACTATTTCAGCCTTCTTTCAGCTGCGTCCACAACTCCGGCGGTGTGAAACATACTTGAGAGCAAGTAAAACAAATAAATATAAAAACATGGTTCAAAGTGGTAAGCGCCCACAGCCTACAGCCAGCTGTCCTTCCTGCACTTGTCAGTTTAAACTGTGTTGCTTTTAGTCTGGATTATGACTTTAACTTCTTCGTATTTGTGTAATATTATCATATGATCTGCGCATCGAGCTCTGATTGGTCAGCAGGTGGTGCTTTTATACGAGTTGATCTCTTATCTCGACCATAACCTGGTTTGGAGCAGGTTAGGTGTTCAGCATAAGTTACCATGGCGATTTACCCGGTAAGAAGTGAACCACCATCATTGGACTGAAAACCCAGAGTTAATCCTGAAGTTACGTCGCTAACCGCGAATCCTGCTTTGTAGTACAGGCCTCTGGTGTGCTTGGATCATTGGAAATCAAACGTGTCGGTCACTGCCCCTCAGAGCTCCAAAACAGCTCGTCCTAACCAACAAGAAATCTTCTGTAAGAAAAGTCAAAAACAGAGCACCAGAAGTTCCTGGAGAGTTTTTGGAGATGACAATATAAAATGTTTGCAGGCTGTGATGTAAACTCAGTGTGTGTCCAGACGTTTTCTGCAGGGACGACGAGGATGGCGGTGAAAATGCATGTACGTGGCAACTAAGGCAACTTCAGCAGGACTAGATACGCCTCTCCCCAAATCCCAAACAATCGTGTCTCCCTGTCGACAGGTCAGTCTTTATCTTGGACTAGACAAGGAGGAAAGATGTATGGCAGGATGGAAAAACGAGGGATCCGTTCACCTCCTCTCCTCCCATGGAGATGTTTGTTTGTTCGGAGAGGAGGAGAGATACTCTGTTCATTCAGCCAGAGGAGGAAGAGAAGATCTTCTCATCCTTGCGTCCTATAAACAAGTTTTCTGAGGGGAAAGGAGGAGTACTGTAGTAGTAGTAGTAGTTGTGGTAGGAGGAGTAGAAATATAAATAGACATTAAGATGGAACCGGAGGTTTGTTAACTACCTCCTTCACATCCTTTTGTTCATCTTCATCAATAAGATTCTGCTCTTCTTGTTAAAGAGTCTGTTAGTTCAGAGTTCCCACCGTTTAGCGCTACCGCTTCCGGAGTTACCCAGCCGGCTGGCGGGTCGGCTGGTCGGTCGTCACGGTGACAGTGAAGTGCGGTAGGCGTGGCCTCAGTCAGAGGGGACGGGGATGACGCAGATGTGCAGGAAGTTGTCGGGGTGGCTGAGGTGTTCGCTGAGCCACTGCAGAGGCGTCTCCAGCAGGGGTTCGATACCGTGAATCACCACCTGGTTACGCTTCTGCTCACCTGGATGGAGAGAGAGAGAGAGAGAGAGAGAGAGAGAGAGGAGAGAGACAATTGATTTAATGATAATTAGCTAGTAGCATCTTTTAAATAATTTCTTAAAACTCACTTTTACGTGTGTTGTTTGCTATGTTTTCCTTTTGTTTTTTCGGTTTGTTTGTTTGATTGTCAGCAGGATTACGGAGACAATACAGGCCCGATTTTCATGAAACTTGGTAGAAGGGTGAAACATGGGCCAAAGAAGAACCAATTACATTTTGGAGTGGATCCAAATTTTCACTTATGGAAATGGCCTTGGCAGAGGTCTGCGCCTCTTTGAGTGCCCTTCTAGTTTATTCTGTTGTCTGTTCTTTTATATTTTTCTCTTATCTCATTATTTTAGTACATTTTCATGTTTCTCTCCATTTTACTTGGAAGCACTTTGACAAGTATGTCTATAAAATTGTTATTATTTTATTGTAAATTATTCATTTTTTTCATAGACTAGAAGTGGACGTAGTCACCGTGACGTCACCCATTGGTTTGTGGACTACCGTTTTGAAGTCTTGAGTTTGGCATTTTAGCCATCGCCATGTTGTTTTTTTGCAACCAGACATTTTTAGGTGACCAAAAAGGTTATAATTAACTTTCATGAACTGAAAACACACTGAAAGGGCTAAAGTTCTAAGACGAAAACATGGACAACTCCCAGACCGGACAACGCCGTGGTAGCGACCTGTCAATCACAAGATGACCACGCCCTAAAGCATACCCTGCTTTATGGTTTATTTGACTTTAAATGGGACCATCATTTACTAAATGAACATCATGCTGTATTGAAGAAGACTTGAAACTAGTGACAGACCATAAACTCATGTTTTCTATATTTACTGAGGTAATAAATCAGGTGAGAAGTAGTCTCATTTTCTCATAGACTTCTTTACAATCAGACTTCTTTTTGCAACCAGAGGAGTTGCCCCCTGCTGGCTGTTAGAGAGAATGCAAGTTTAAGGCACTTCAGCATTGGCTTCACTTCTCAGACCCCTGAGGTAGCCCACTGTTTTTTTTTTTTTTTTTTTTAATTTAGATTAGAAAAAGCATAAAATAAGAGAGAAGAAATGATTGAAGAATGAAAAGACGGTAGACAAAAGACAGCACAGAAATAGAGAGGATTGGAGGGAAAGAGAGTGATACGGATAAGAGGAGGAAAAGATAGAAAAAAGAAAGCGAGGAAAAGAAAGAAAGAAAGAAGAGCAAATAAGAACAAAAAGGAGATGAGAGACAATTAAGACTTTAAAAATGGTAGAGAGAAGAGGAGGAAATGAGTAAGTTCAAAAACAGCAGAGGGAAGGAAAGGAAAGAAGAAAACGAGAGGAGGAAAGGCAAGAGCATGTAAAGAGGAAAGAGGTAGAAAATGAACTTAAAAAAAGAGATTAAAGAAAAGATAAAAAGACGAAGATGGAGGTATGGTGGAGAGAAAAGAGGAAAAGAGATGGTTACATGAGGTGAGAGAGACCACATCAGACACTACAGTAATACCACTGCTGTGGTGAGAACCAGCGAGAGTAGCAGTGTGAATGTGTTCAGTTCTGAAGAGAGTGACAGTTGATTGTTTTTGTGTTCGTCGTTGACAGGATTCGAATTTTTAACTTTCACTCTGACAGTTTGTAGTTTCAGGATGTGTGTGTGTGGCTATGATGGCCTCCTGTGACTGACCCCGCCCACCGTTGAGAGGCCATGACCGCAAATCGTTCGTTACGAGCAGTGACTTTCTCGACCTTCCGGAGTCGTGTGATTAGCAGAGAGAACGTTGATAATTTAGTGACATTCAGGGAGTCGGCACGTTTTGAGTTACAGTACTTAGATTTAGGACTTTCTTTTCACGTAAAAACATCAGAAAAACACGAGCAGGAAGAGTCAAATGAAAGACACACTAGAGTGGCATTATGGGAAATGTAGGATCCAGTCTTTTTGGAGCTTTACCATTAGTAAGGACTAAAAGTCAGGACATTTCAGCCTCTGCTGCTTCGATTTGTACCGTTTAAAAAAAAAGATCATGTCTGTCAAGGCCTCCAACTTTGTGAACTTTGTGGTAGTGTAGTCCTTAAATGCTGGAATAAATAAACTAAATTTGAAAGGCTAAATGCCAACAAATATGGATTGAAGCAGAATATTTCGTTAGATAAAAATATGTCGAGAATTTTGGAAATGATTACATCCATCTTTTTTCAATAAATTTTGGCTTTTTAATTCTACTAATAATATTAGTCTAGCCTCATATTTATCTGCAACTGTGATGAAATACCGGGTTTAAACAGAATGTGGCCTACTAAGTATCAAAAAATATATTTTTAAATAGTTTTATATACAGTCTTTTGTATAAATGATTCAGTAAGCGTGTTATTATGATTGTACTTATACATTTACAAATCTAATTTTGACAACCTCAGAGCAGACAAATCCTGGCGCACCCCCTGTGTTCTTTGGCGCCCCCCTAAGGGGGGCCCGGGCCCCAGTTTGGGAACCACTGTAATACGAGACATAAAATGCCCCAAATATAGTTGAATGAATAATGAGTAAATAAATAAAAAGTTTTAGAAAATAAAAGCCTCTTAGAGGATGCAGAATTCAACATGAATGGTTTAATTTAGCATCAGAAGAAGAAACTTCAAGAAACCACAACATGTTTAAGACCTTTAAAATTCCATTTGACAGTAAAATGCTGCTTTTAACTGTAATCAGAACCAAAACTTTGAATTAAGATAATGAATTTCACACATTTTAAGACCTTTCCAGGACTTGGAGACACCCTGATAATTGTTTAACATATTTTCAAAAGTATTATTTCTACTTTTTACATACAGTACTTATTTGAATAGTTGGTTGGAGTACAGATATTGTTATTTTGACCTCCCTCCGTGCTCTTGAAAATTAAATACACAGGTATCTCATGCTGAAATTGATATGACAGTTTGAGGTCAAGATAATTTCCTTTAAAAAACATTTTAATTTTTTTTTAAAAACCAGGTTAAAGGCCAGAAGCATTTAAAAACAACCTGGACCAGGTTATCAACATTTTCTAGTATTAAGCATCAGATGTGAATTTCTACTCACAGTGACTTAAATGACTGTTTCCCTCTTTTAGTTTAGATTATAAAAAAGTACTTAAAATATACATATTAATAATTTAATCTAATCACTAATTATTTTGTTTATTATGATTTTTATTATGAAAAATGTGAAGGTGAGGTAGTTGAACTTCTAATGCAAATCGGTCTGTTTAAAGAAACCTAATAGTGATTTCCTCTGTTTACATTTTACTTTGGCTTCACTAGAAACCTGTCAAACTTCAGCAAACTTTCACCTGTTTAAAGACAAATAAGAACTTTACATCACCTCCAGACTGATTCATGTTTCAAGATAAATATTTTTGCAGTTTTGCAGTAAGCGGGCCGGAAGGTGACAGATGTTTTGGTTGGCTCAGCTGTAAAACAGAAACTATATTTAACATATTCATTAACATGAAAACAGTTAATGCAGCTGTCTTCAGGTTGTTTGGTAAAAAAAAATACTGTTTATGTTTTAAGGTTAGGTTGAGTTTAAAATATATATTCTTTTATTTCTAGGTTATTTTTTTAATATATTTTAGGATTTGTAAGTGGCTTTCAGCTTCTGTCTAATTATGTCAACTCATTATGTAATCAGGATGTGTGCGTGTGAAAAAGACAGTGATGGGCCTTTTCCCGTCTGTCACTCTTGACCTTACACACACACACAGGTCGTGCTCATTCACCACCGAGTGCGTGACATTAGAGTTCCACGTAATATCAGGAGGACGGTTGAGACAGAGCGTCAACCGTCGGTCTGAGAAGTGTCTCCACCCTACACCTGCTGACTGGCTGGCAAACAGCAGCGTGCACGAAACTAATGTCAGGAAATAATGCAAAAAATGTTCTCAGCAAAGGCTTTCTTCTGAAAATTACAGATGTGCACATTCAGGCCAGACGTGGGCGTAAGAGGTGGGCTGCCTCTTCTGGCGCCTGTGGGAATTTAAAAGAAAATTAAGTAAATATTGTTAATTTATCAATTGTTTTTTTTTTTTATGCATGGATTAGCTTCTGTAGGAGGATTTAAAAGGAAACTTTAATTTGCCAGCTAAATTTACTGATGTTTAGTGAATGCAGGCTGTAGATATGTAAGCAGAAGTTGAAAAGTGGATTGATTTATTTTGCTAAATTAAAAAATAAACCTTAACTGTGCGATTTTCCACAAGATACATGCCATGCATTGAGTAAACCAGTCCATTAAAAGAAAAAAAAAAAAAAAAGAAAAAAAAAATTCAAAACAAAATAAATATGTGACAATTATTTTGGTGCTGGTGGATTGAAAAAAAAAAGAACATTCTGTCTTAAATTTACTCTCTAAATTTATTTATTAACTAAGAACTGTTGAAAGAGTTGAGATGATTGATGAGTCAAGGTGCAGTACTAATTTGCATTGTTGGTTTACTGCACTAAAACCACTGAGCCACAAGCTTGAAAAAAAAAAAAAAATACACCAGCTAAAATTCGAGCTATCACTGTACCGATGCCATTTCCTCTCGACTGACGGGAGTCAGTCTCTTGTTATGTGTTTTGCAGCCTTATGAATATCTAAGACCGTTTCGAGTCAGAGACCAGAGACTGAATATTTTGAAGATAGATATCTGAGAGTTTGGGAGCAGTTGAAGAAGTGTGAACTGTAAGAAGAGCAGGAGCGTTACATGAACTTTGAAAGAGGGAAATTATGAAACAAATGAAGGTAGCACTAAAGGGCAAAATAAAAAACAGTCAATGTAAAAGCATGGTTATTAGTTGAAGTATACTGAACAGAGTAGGACCTTCAATTAAAATATAAGCACTGAAATAACTGGGCTAATTGGGCTAATTTTTCATTTCAATTTCTGTTTTTTAAACAAAGAAGAAACAGATTTTTTGATATTTGATGTGAATGTAAAGAAAGCAAATCAGATAAATAATAATAATAATCAATGCTGTAAAATTCAAAGTGAACTGGATTATTTTAAAAATCCACAAAACAGCACAAATATTAACATTTGTTTTAATTATTATGTTAAAGTGTAACAGATGATGAGTTCAAATGTGCCGATAAACACCGAGGTCAACTTGAGTGAAATCTTGACAAAATGCTCAGAAGCACAGAAAGTAAAAGGTGTGATCCTGCCTATATGACAGCAATAATGAGAACACACTTTCTCTGGTTCACACACACACACACACACACACACACACACACACACACACACACACACACACACACACACACACACACACACACACACACACACACACACAATCCATTTCTGGGTGGTGTTTTTGGTGTTTCATCTCAAACTTTTAGCCCCGGTGTTGCTGGCAGGCATACGTGGGTGGAGTAGGTGTATTCTTACAGTCTCAGTATGAGAAATGGGGGGAATTCACAATGGGCAACGCCCCCAAACACATACACACTCAAATTTATATTACTGTAGATCATCACATTTATCGGATTGTTGTCGTCATCGTCGAATTCCTGCAGTAAACACGTTGTAACTGTCTGCGACCTCAGAACAGCTGAGACTTATTAAGCCCCAAAATTTGGGCCAGCAGAGAAAAAAAAGATTTGTTTTTTTTTCACAAAGACTTGGCAGACAGATGTTAGTTTTGAGTTATCAGTTGGAAATAGAGCGGTTCCTCCCATTTCCAGTAATGTTAAAGTCAAACATTCAAGTCCCTCACACGCCCCCTTCCATCGAACTACTTTGTTAGCTGCTACATGTGTGACCCCACTTAATTCTGATATTTCTGACTTGACTTGAAGGCAACACAATACAACATACAAACCATCGTGACCCAATCTATAAATCGTGAGAAGAGCAAATTTGTGTGTAAATGAATGTTCCTGACCACTTTTACTGCCATTTCTGCATCTCCTTATATTATCTTGAACAGGTAAACCAGCCATTTCTAAGACATATACGTTTGATAAATCACAACTTGGTTTTATGCATGTGTTATTGAAAACATATATCAACACATTCTCACTCCCAACTCGTCAAATACCGCCGCTTGGTCAGCGCCCCTCAGCATTGGAGACCGATGCACGGGGTACCCCTCTTGTGTTACTTTTGGACAGACCAGGCACGGCGTGTCAGTATACGCTTGATACATAGGACATAGTGTCCTTTCAAAATATCTTTAGTTTCCGTTTTTGACGATACCGACGAGTCAGACAAAATAAGTAAATGATACTTTTCGTTTCACATGGGACACGGCTCTCGTTTTCTTTCCCCTCTCATCAGTAAAACAAACAGAATGTACGTTAGCCTTTCATATTAAATCCAAGGCTACAATCATAAGAACAATACGGACATTCAGGCTTCTGCATTTAGCTCAAAGGTGTCAATCTCACACATCAAGTACGAGTATGACTAAACGTAAGAAAACAGTTAGTCTGTCAGATGATGTCATGAGGGTTATTTCTGCCTCAGCTTGGACCCTTAACGCAACGTTTGCTGTAAAGCCTACGTTACAAATTGAAGGTGTGGGGTTTTGAAGATGTGTATTTACCAAAATAAGACGAAAGTTTTACGAAAAACACTAAAGGTAGAATCCAGTATTTCTGTGGGCACAAAGGATGCTTGACACCTTTTCTCGGAGTGAATTGACAATTACATAAATGAGTAACGTAACCGCTCATTTTACACCCTTACAGAGAAAACTTGATTCCCCTTGGGACAACCCAAAAGTAAAGGTACAACAATCATCAGCAGATTTGGCATATGAAAGAAGACAATAATTATGCAGGACTAGAAATTCACAGAGGTGTTTTCCCACTTTGACTAATCCTCAGTTCTGTGATTCATTAAAGCGTCAAATTGTTGACCGTTAACAGCAGGAACAGCTGCATTTGAAGCCAACAAACAGTGAGTGATCATAACATCGATATCTGGGAGAGAGATGAGCTCTGGACAAATGTTTATATTATCAGGTTTGACTGTATGTTAAATACACAGTCTATTGTTATTATCCTGTTATTTCGAGATCAGACACAATTATCTTGTATCGTGAAAGCGTGTTCTGTCATAACTAAACTTCACTACGTTTAAACATTCAATTTCACGACATTGCTGACTGTGGTTTCAAGTTCTGCTTTTCGTATATTTATTTAAAGCTACTACGAGGAACTTTAATTTTGCATTTATTTTGGCGGTCCCTGTGGACAAATGCGGTAGAGTCCCTTTAGCCGACCTCTCATTTTACTGCAGCAAGATCTGACAGTCTGCCCCGCACAGTCCCGGTTCTGGTTCTCCCGTGCCTCCCTTCCCTCCAGCGGGCCCAGCAATACGGCCTGGACCTCCAGCAGCGTGGTGTTGGTGGTGGCTCCCAGAGGGGCCCGGCAGAGCAGCGACGCAGAGCTCTCCACTTCCCGCCGGAGCTCTGACTGCAGGTCAAAGGTGTCAGTGAAGCCGGATCTGGGTTTGTCTGCGCTGGTCGCTGCCGGATGCCCTGCTGGAGGCCCTGCTGGAGGCCATGCTCGAGGCCCTGCTCGAGGCCCTGCTGGAGGCCCCGCTGGAGGCCCCGCTGGAGGCCCTGCTGGAGGTCCCGCTGGAGTCTGAGCTGAAGGAGTTTCTAGTGAACCTGCATGATTTCATCTGATTTCACCAGAAATCCGACTCCACAACACAGATGACAAGCATTAAAAATAACGATATAGAAATGACCAATCTTCTCGCTGATGGTCTCGTTTACTGATGTGGGTCATATAGAGGCATCAGTATTACATTGAGACTGTTTAATAACCAGTTAAAAGTTCCTCGCAGTAACTTTAAGTAAATGCTCATTTATGATCACTTGTTCTGTCAATAACAAAGCATCGTTTACAGGCTCACTACATTTGACAAAAACCTTAACCAGGATATCAAATTAAAGGGACACGGGTTCAGGGCTTCTTTACTGAAACCACACAATGCGGCTTAATTCTTCAATACTGTGAATCTTTGACCTGCCAGTGAAAAAAACTCACGAGACTTGAGATTTCACTGTTTCAACCAAGTTAAACAGCTCTGATTATGAACTTTAACCAGAAAACCTTTACTGGGTTTAGATCAAGTTATTACATATTAATATAATACATAGATAAATCTATTTTATGACATATTTAAGTGAAAGTTGCTCATTAGAAAATCCAAACGTCACCAGCTGATGAGAACAGACATGGAGCCAGTTCTTCCCACAAATCAAATTATTAAAAACTTGCTTGTATTGCAAATTAGAAGCCACAGTTTGAATAAAAATGGGGTGATTTGTCCGCTGACAGACAGAAACACACACACACACAGACACACACACCCTGTGGTCGAGTAGTACACGACCGCCGGCCAAGACGACATGTTTTGTCAGCGGAGCGAAGCCAACCACTATTTAGGAAGACCGCAACGCTGCGCTCTCCTCGGAGCCAAACACACAGTCTGACTGACTGCTGGACAAAAATACTGAATGACTGACTGGTGGTCAGTCCAACTGGCTAGCAGTATTGTGAGAGAGATAAACTGTTAAGGCATCAATTATTTTCATTATTGATTCATTTGCTGATTATTTCGGTTGATAAATCAATTAGTCAGTCAACAAAACATAAAAAAAAATTGGATTTCCCAAAGCCCCTTATCTTCAAATTCATTGTTTTTTCAATCCAAAACCTAAATATATTCAATCTGCAATTATATACCAGGAGAAGAAAGAAACAAATACTCAAATTTGAGAGGTTGGCACCAGCTAATATTTGGCATTTTGTCTTCATATAATCTAAATTACTAATCAATTGTTAAAATTGTTGCCAATAAACCGTCTATCGATCGACAGCTGACAGTTTCATTGAAAGCACCCGCGCTGCCAGTGCGAGGGATGTGAGCAGAGCTGCTCAAAAGCGTATTTCAGCAACATTTTGCAGCTCACATCTTGCATGCAGCAACATTTTGCTTGCACGCCCCCACCAAACCAATGTTACTACTGGCTGAAAACTGCATCCAAACTTTTGTATTTTGTTGATGCTCCTGTATAAACTTGTCCACAGCTCTCCACAGTCACACAGTACTATCAAATACTATGGAACACTATAAAAATACTTCTTCGAGAGAACTGAGATGATAACACAAGACAAAACGAGAGCGTTATTGGAATGCGGCATAATAATCATTTTTTGTGGATTATTTTGTTTTCATAATTGTTGGATGCCAAAACCGTGACTGAAATTGAATTTCGATACCAACTGTAGATATAAAATAAATACACTGGTGTATTTCTTATATATCTACAGTTGGTATCGAAATGGTGAGTGCAAGTTAAAAGTAGTGATGCACCATTATTTTCTAATCTTCTAGTGTATTTTTACAACTAACTAGCACATCATTTGTTAAATTTCTCCAAATTTGTGTAATGCCAAACAATGCAGAAGGCAGTCTGGCTTTGTCTGGAACTTATTACACATAATAATTATTAAATACCTGACAAATCTCCCTTTAAGGTACATTTTGAACAGATAAAAATGTGTGATTAATTTGCAATTAATTATGATAGCATATTTTAACTTTTAAACTGACTTAATATTGTATTTCTGTTTCTTCATAATGTAATAATAATAATAATAATAATATTGTTATTTCAGTACATACGGCACCTACTGCATGTCTGTACATCCTGGAACCAGGGTTGGTTATGGTTTGACATTTATTGATACCAGAGCGATATGATACTCAAGTTTCAGAACCGTTTTCTGCAAAACCTTTGACCTTTTGACAAAAGATCAACACAAGTGGCCATACGAGAACTTAAAATAAAAGATTAAAATAATCTATTTCTTGATTCACACCAACTACTTCATCAAAGAATAATTAAACAGGATTACGAATACTTAAAAGGTATCACAGCGTTAGTGAGGATATCAACATGTTTTTCCAAACTTCCCACTGATTTTAAAGCACACAAGGAAGTACGTCTTTCTGAATTCAACCAAAACGTTGACAGGTTTCACCGCCTTTTTTACTGTAAAGATGTTCGGATAGAATTAGAAAGCAAAGATCTCTGCTGACCACATTTTTATAAACAATAGGCCGAAGCATGGAGCAGGCAGCTTTCGAGCCATTCTGAATTCCCCTGTCTGGTGAACATCTCACACGCCTGCGCACATGAAACACAAGCCACTATCTGCTGTATCAAAACAGCCACCGAAACCTGCACTTCCCCCTCCAGTCTCTGAAGTGAGCCAACCCATTTGATCAGCACAAGCTATATTGGCTCCTGATGCAGCCTGCATGAGGAAGACTGCCAATAGTGAGTGGGCTGTACCACAGATGTGACTGAGACGGGGGGACGTGGGTGGAGGAGGAGGAGGAGGCGGAGGGGAGGTTAGATGTTCAACGTATTGCTGCGTGGATTTGTCACTCAAAAAGGAGGGAGGGGTTGGGGTGGGGTTGTGGGGGGTTTCCTATGATTATTCCCAGACAACCATCAGTGCGTGGGTTTGGGTTCACCTCCGATAAAACGTGAAAATAAAACAAAAAAGCTTTGCTTACGAGAATAGTCTGTCACTACATGTATGTCATGTGTGGGCAGCAACACCCTTCAGGTTGTGATTTCTGCAGCAAAGCCAGATTCCTGCCAAAACGTGTCTCAATAACACACCTGGTTGAAAAAAACAAAACACTGAGACATCTCAAGGAGATGTCAGAGTTGTCTGCTGGTTACAGTAACATGTTGTTTTGGGTTTGTTTTCCTCAACGTGGAGGGAGGGGAACGTCAGCCTCGGTGCATCACAGACCTTTCGGCCATTGCTTGAGAATGACTTGGGAATCCCCTTCTGTCTTAATTCAAGCCACCCCCATTTGTTTGCTGCTGGCTGGTTTCAGGGTCCCACAGGGGTCAACACCAATCTTCTCTCAGACATAACAGAAGAGGGGATTGTATGAAAAACCTTATTTGATGTTTGAAAGATCACAGAGCACCCCAGATTTTCTTTTTGTTATATGTTAGGGTGCCGGCAGAAAAAGGAAAAAAAGTCCTCTGAACTCTTGAACAATACTACCAGCAAACCCCCCCAAACACCGCCGCCCCGCCCAGTCCCTGAACACACGTCCCGGTCTCTCTAATCCAAACACGCCGCCATAATCTCCGGCTATCATCCGACTCATCTACCAGCCGAGGAAGAGGTGGAAACCAAACAAACGACAAGAGACAAAAGGGCCACTTTCACCTTGATCAGCCAGGCAGGCAGACTGTAGTGGGAGGGAGGAGAGCAGAGAAAAGCAGAGATTTAAACGTCAAAGACATGAAAGACGTCTAGAGCAGACAGGGAAGATGTTGAAGACTACACCTGAAAGACAGATAGAGGATCAAAGAGGGAAAAGAAGAGTCTTAGATCAGGTAAACTATGGAGAAAACAAAACAGGAAAAGAGGAAGAGGCAGTAAGAGGATATCGCTGTCTACACTGAGTCACACAAACTTTAAGTGAACCTTGAAATTTGGCGAAAACTACAACGCAAATTAGTTGCATTTATAACAACTGGGTTGAAAAACCAGTGCCAGAAAAACTAGAATCCTCCAATAACATCCTCGTACTCGGCAGCTGTTATTGTTCAGGCTGTAATTCATGCCGAAGCCAAAAACAAAGAGATACTTGGCACCAACTTAAGGCTGACAAAGACTTCTACAAAAGGATGGATTCTGATATTTCCGAGAGGAAGAAACAATTTGTTTCCACTGAAAGCCTTGCCCATAAATATCAACAGCATTTATCCAACACTCTCTCACTCTGTTGACCTTGTTGAACTACAAATATACACACCATTAACTTGCCAAACAGCGATGTATGGTCTTTGGCAGAGCACTTACACCAGAGAACAACCAACTTTAATTGCAGCCTTTGGGCAAATAACTTGCATTAACTTGATTTAGTTACAGCTGATATGATCCGCCAGAAGTGATTTTAATTTGAGTGGGCAAATACATTGGTATACTTCAGAGTGTTCTGTCTTTTGGTCTTATCTGTGTTTAGCAAAACAGGATAAAGCCAGACTGCAACGACAAATCAGGATAATGGGAAAAATCATAGGCGTTGACCAAGAAACAGCCACTAGCCTGCACACCAAACTCATCCTACAAAAACTGGAAACAAAAATGTTACAGGATAGTACTCTATATCAAAGATGACGCATTACAAGCACCGCCAATGGTTTGAAATGGTATACACTTCCTGTCTCCTAAGTGGCCGTGGTCATGGCGTGTTCACCTCTCCCAAGCCCCAAGGAAGAGTGCCAGTCGTAGATGCCAATTTTCGCAGCGGCCAAACGGCGGTACTACAACTTCCATGTCCATCATGTGATGCCATTGGGCCCAAAATACTTTTTCCCATAGACTTACAATGGGAAAGAGACGTCTGTAACTCAGCAGATCATTTTTTTTAATACAGAGTTATTTCCCTTCCTCAGCTCATGTGAATGAGACTCAGACCGGGGCTGGCTACTGGGCCTGCTCCATGGGCCCAATGGATGCGGAAGATCAGCGGAAGATCCAGGTACTTTTCCGGTCAGAAGTCGAGACATTTTGGCATCATGCGCCACTGAGCAATCCATAATTAATGCATCCATAGCGTGGATGAAAGCAGAATGGGTTGTATTTGCATAATACATTTATATTTTCTTTCGCTAACAGATGATATTTACACAGCTAACAGCCATATTTAGCATTATGAAGATTAGTTAGCTAGGGCGTTAGCAAACGTTAGTTGTCGGATCTCGCAAGAGTGTGTTGCTGAGACAGAGAAAAGTCTCAAACAAAGTCTATTTTCTCCCGATTTGTCCATCTGAAAAATGCTATTGTAGTGTCAGAATGTTCGGATGATATGTGGCTCGTGAAAAATGGGTCCAATATTTGCATTGGTGACTATGAGGCGAAGGAATCAGTCATAATCTGAGTTCATGTTCACTTCTCCCATTGGAGTTAATAGACTCAGGACATACCGCTAGTGTCCTAAAGGGGCGGGGCAGTGGCCAAACCAACGTGACACAGATACAGGAAGCTGACTCTCGGTGCACTGTCTCCTTTCTGAACTGTCTCTGATAGTACCCATCCCTTTCCCTTTCTCTCTAATTTCAGTTGCAGCAGCAACCTGACTATAAGATAATAGATACAAGAACTCTTTTATTCCTCAAAGCACCGGCCTGTATAACATGCAGCTTCATCAACAGGTCACTTAGCTGGTCACTTGCACTTTTATATCATATTTAATTTTAAAGTGGATTGACTGTTTTTTTACTTTATTTGACTTTATTGTTTATTCTGTCTCAGTCTAAACGTGTTTTATGGTGTTTTATGGTGTTTAATGTGTGTGAATTTCCCCGTGTGGGATAATAAAGTAAAGCGATGGTCGGCACCAGCTAAAAATGAGAAGCCTGCTACCTGAATGTTTTGCACATTACTAATAAAGAAAGTGCAAGGAGAGAGAAGAGATTAGTGAGCTTTAGTGCATCCAGGTATTTTCACCACCTGCACTAATGGAACCAAACACTAATTGTTGGTGCATGTGGACATGTAAATGTCTTTGGACCTGCAAATCAAACAAATGGTTAATGGTTTTGTCTCCTCCATGCAGGTGAGTCTCCTGCGGGACCTCTGTCCTAACACACTATTGTCTCCTTATCTACTTCCTCTCTCCTCCTCTACAGACACGACCTGTTTAGACTGCCGCTCGCCCTCTCTCTCTCTCTCCTCTCATCTCTTCTTTCATCATCACCACACCTCCGCCACAGCTGCAGCTCAACCGTATGCCACGAGAGCACACAGGGCTTATATGCCAAACCTGCTGTCCATATGTATATTTAAAGGTT
Source organism: Sebastiscus tertius (assembly GCA_916701665.1). Classification (NCBI taxonomy): domain Eukaryota; kingdom Metazoa; phylum Chordata; class Actinopteri; order Perciformes; family Sebastidae; genus Sebastiscus; species Sebastiscus tertius. Next base: position 24,682 of record CAKAOH010038022.1, read on the forward strand.
TGGCCTACTGTTTAATGGATAATATATAGTATAATGTACGGTATATGTGTGTACTGAGCAGTTTTATACTGATTCTTTTATAACTAATAAATGTACTGATCCAGTTTTGTTTATTCTGCCACAGCACCATGGCCTATTTAAGAGCATTAGATGTTGGAAGATTATATACATATATTTTTTACAGCATGAATATTGTTAGTTGCTTGGTGCTGCACTGATCTGTTCATTTTGTGTCACTTACTGTCCTTTATTTTGTCTGCATTTATGAGCATTTATATTTTTCATCCATTTATGTTCTGTATATAGTTATTAATTACAGAGAGGTTGGCTATATACGCCTGCAGATTCTGGATCTCCTGTCACTTTTTTTTTATTTATTTTTGTTTATAATGTATATGTACAAATAAATAAAGTAAAATAATTAAAAGCAGAATAATAAAAATCCATTGTATTGAGGTGTCAGCAGAAATCTTGGATATCTCAAAACCTGGACGTTAATGATTAAATACAGATATTCTGCAGATTGATTTATCTACCTGCTCATCCCTAAAGCCCCTCAAATGCAGTTTAACATTTGAAAATGTTTATTTTAGTTTATTACTTTATTTGCAGATATAGTATATATCAATAATATTTCTGAAAATATGCCAGAAAGGCTCATTTTCATCTGTAGTCCCCTGGCAGGCAATAGTTAAAAGCACAGACGTTAAGAATAAAAGTAGAAAATATAATCAACAATAAAAGCAGTGGAAAAAATGTGCCGATACAAACAGAGAATGCACTACATGGAGACAAGAGACGACCAGCATGCACTGCTGGTGGCCTTTCTTTAAATAAAGAAAGACATGATTGTGGATCTAGTTTTGACTTGAAGTGAACCTGATCTTAGAAATGACTCTTGATCATTTATTGAACTACCTAAACATCCTCCATCTATCTGTTTCTTCACCTCTTCCTGTTGGAGCGCTCTGACTTTACATCGCATCTGAGTATTGTTGTGAATCTCTTTTCCTCTTCATGCTTCCTCACTTTCTATCTTCTAGCCCATCATCTCCTCCCCGCCACCCCCCCACATCTTTGTTCACTTGTTCTGCCACCAGTTGTGTGTATTATCTGAGAGAGTGGATCTCTGACATGCCTCGTGCGCCTGTGTAAATAAAATAAACCTCAGAGGAGAGGAGCTTCTTTTCTTCTCTCACTTCTGGAAGATGACGGGGGCCTACGTTATATTTGCTTAGGAAACCAATAATAAAATGTGGCAGCTACTGTACTTCTCAACTGTTAGCTGCTGCTGGCATGATTCAGACTTGTATGTTAGTGATATTTTGGTACTATTACACTTGATGACATTAATACTATTATCATCTGTGATCACAGTAGGAGATATTTGTAAATTCTCCCTTTTCACTGGGCCCTGTTCCTCAAAATTAACAGTGCTTTGTGTCTGCTTAATTGTTGATTTCAGTCCAATGATTCAGTTTATTTGATACAATGTCAAGTAGTGTGTATAAACTAACTCACACAAGCTTGTTTAGTTTGTTTTATGGGTTCATAGGATTTTGTTGTCCTGCCTGGAATGATAGATCAGCTGTTCAGCAGCTCAATCAAGGATAGTGCAAAAAGGTTTGCCTCATTATGTCTCTTAGAGGGGAGAGGCTGGGCTCTGTTAAGATGTAGGATGATATAGGTGAGATAGTTCTGCAGTAAATGATATTCTACAATGTTTGATGGGCTCATTGATTGAGATGTCAGCAGTAACTTAGAGATCTTGTATTAATGGTCTGTTCATTATTCTGTGTGAATTTGGATGCTTGCTCGGTGTAGCTCAGCCTACACTTACCTGGTCAGGTGGTAGGTTCCAGTTAGGTGAGGCTGAGAAGATAAAATCCCATTCACTGGAATAAGAGGGGGGGAAAGGAGTTGGCAGCTTGCTGTGAGGCTGCAGCTTTCTTTTGTTTGGTGTTTTTTTGACTTGGTTTAAATGTAGTTTTGTTGAATTTCCGGGTTTCATTTTTGCCCTTTGTTTCACTTAATTTTTTGTTAATAAATGCCACTTTTTTTGCACTACTGCTCATCAAACTGGTTCTTTAACATCCCTTTTGAAGTTTTACAGTGCCAAACCACCTCATCTGCCCTTTATGTGGGGTGACGGCACTACAATATTATATAAGATGATGCTGTTCATTATCAGGAAAGTGAAGTGAAGATGCAATACTTTAACCCTCTTTGTCACTGTGCGTGTGTGCAGACCTACCGTCGTTTGGTAAAGCCGCTGGGTACATCTCTTTCAGCAGGTCGCCGAGTGTGTGCACGTTGCCTTCAGGTGAAACGGGACGAAACAGTTTCTGGATGAACGGCCTGTCGCTCATCGTCTGTAATGAATTAGAGCACGGCAAATTAACAAGCACGGCTACGCAAATATACAAACATAGTGCATCCACAGTGATATGTGAATCAAAAGATGTTACAAGACTCCATCTGATGTAATAATGAAGCCATAACAAATTTCATTAAGGATTTAAATAATTTACTCATCAAACATGTGATATCAATTTAAGGGATTGCTGGAAAAAGGAGGCAAAATATCCAGTAAATGGGACAGTTCCATGTGCAGGGGAAATTTTAAGGAGTTCATGTAGTTGAAATAGTGGGAAGAATCCGCAGCACTTTGCACGCAAATGCTGTGAATGAACAGTCTGCACAGCTGAGCTGGGAATGAGGTGCTTTGATGAGCCCGACTGCTCAGAATGTGATATTTAGCAATCTGCAACATTGCAACAGATGTTATGTGTGACGCTGACATGATTTACTGACCAGAACCTGTCTGGTAATTATTAACCGTTGCTTAACTCCGCACTTGGCAGAAAATGTCAGCTTCTACACAGGCTAAAAAAATCTCTTGCACTCCTCGAGGTTCTCAGATGGAGAATTAGGGCCATTGAAGGTAACAAAATACATCAAATTAAATTACCGAGCTTGGGAAGGGGGGTAATATTCCGAGAAAAAACTCTACGAGATTAAAGACGTAAATTTAAGATAAAATACTTGGAAATTGTCGGAGATTAAAGAGGTACATTTACGAGAAAAAAACTCGGAGAAATAGTGTGGGCTTTGGTCAACAAACCACATCGCTTCACTTTGCAATGTTGAATGAATCAACCTAATCAAACTGTGGTCAAGCCAGCAGTCACTCGTATCTCCGAGGTCAAATCAGCCAACGCTAAAATTGTAGAGCACCCACATACTGACATTTATGGTAAATGCAAACGGCCCAGAGGGAGCTGACAGGGAGGCAGGGGGATTCATAAAAACACCAAAGAACATATATTGCTAAGAAGTGAAAGTCAATTGTTCGTTCAGTTGCAACATCAGCGCCCAGCAGCAGAGCTACGCTTCCACCAGTTTGAGCTAAAAGCGACTACCGGACACCGGTGAAACATCTGCCTACAAAGGGCCATACAAAAATAAAACAAAGTTATTTCTATTCATATTGTCATTCTATTGTCTTTTCTCGGAATATTACCCCTCTTCCCCGGCTCCGAAATGTTGTTTTTTCCCCCTAAAACACCTTTGTAGAAAGAGAGAATAGTGGAGTAAACCATAATATTAAATGTGATGTTGTTAATTGTTCCCTGCAAGAGAAATCCTCATAAGATTCCTGAGATTCATTTGTTCACACAATAAAAACAAAGCAGCAGAAATACACCCAATAAAAGAAAAGAAGTTGTGAGGGTGAGATTAAAAAACCCAAAGGGGTTTGTAGAAGGAATCTCACCTCAATAATCAACAAAAGTAAACAAACAAACAAACATAAAATCAATAGCAAAACATAAAGTAAGCAACATAAATCATGCTCTTCTCTCTTTCACCGCTCCACAGAGAGTTGGGAGGTCAAAGAGATGGTAATGTTCAAGTGTTTTGCTCAAGGACACTTCAGCAAAGTGGATGCTTTTATGCTCAAGGGTTTTCATAATCAGAATCACATTATGCTGCTCCAATAAGTGACAGCAGCTCTAAAAACTTGATTGGGAACCAAACAATGAAAGTGCAAAACTCAACAAAGTGCACATGTGTTGGAAAATTCTCCATATTAATTATATCAGTGCATACAGAATCCTCCTTTCTGAAAAAGATCCGTCCATCTTTCCTCTGATGTCTTTTCCCACACTGTATGTATCCATCTATCTACAGTCATAGGCATACTGGCGTGATGATGTATCCCTGACCTGTGACCTCCTCACTACTTATCATGGTAATGATCTAGGAACCAAAGCTTATCCTACTGCTGACCACAATGCAAATCACCCACCGCTAAATGCCTAAAACGTAAACTGTCTCAGTCATGAAGGGACAGCTAAGCATAAGTGACGTACGCAGCAAACATCCCTATGACTGTTCAGCTCTGATCTGAAACCCTGCAGCCAAAACATCCCATGTGTGAGAGGTGCGGGAAACATGGTGGGAAATTACCGCCAGACAAAAATCTAGTAAACTATGTCCAGAGCTGGTAATGGACTTTGACTCAAGAGTGTAAGGACAGAGGGTGTAGTGTGTTGTTAGTATGCCCCTTTGAGGCACGCAGTTCAATAGAAAAACAGATCTTTCCATTGGACTGCTGAAAAATGTATAGAATCGAAATATAACCCGTTTTATGAGATGCCCTTTGTGAAGATACTAAAACAGTTAAAACTACTCACATAAGTCCTTGACTGAATTAAAGAGAGCACAGCATCCGATTATCTCACATATTATGGAAGAGGATTTTTGAGATTTTTGGTGCTCTGCAGGCACGATGAAAACGTCTTCCTTAAAACTCTTCCGAACCTTTAAAAATACAATATTTATCATTGATTCATTATCGGCTGATTAAGGCAATTATTGGAGGAAGATCAAACGTTTTTTGATGGACTGAGTTATTTGTGAATTGCACTTCTGTGAAGATACACAAAAACATCACTTCTTTTGAACTTTTGTGTGGCATTGTTTTCTGTTTCTGTTGTATTTTTAGCTTTATCGAACATCATTTGTCTTCATTATTTTGTACAGCACAGTTGTTCTCCATTTGAGTTCATAGGGTTTTAATGGGGTTTTTGTTTTTTACTTTTGTACTTAATTCACTTTTGGTTGTTTGAAGTTTGCAGTCCGGTTTGATCTTATTTTCTGGGGATTTTAATTTCCTTTAAACACATTTTGGTTAATTTGGTTGATATTAAGCACTATTTGTTTCATTTATTGGCTTCTAATTTATGGGTTTGGTTTATTTTGGGCACACTAATTTATGGGGTTTTATTGGTATTGGGGTTTATTTAAGTTATCGGTATATGGGTTGGTTTACTCTTCAGTTGTGGGACATTTTGGTTTATTTATGTAATTTGCACACTTTGGAATTATTGATTTGAATGATGAATGTTTTGTAAATATTGTATACAGATTTAAGTGATTATGAAATATAATTTTTATTTTTAATAATAAAAGATAATTTTAAAAAAGCACATGAATTATAGCATATAAAAGGCCCATAACCTTTCCTGCCAGTCAATGTCACCCATCAACCAGCAACCCTGCTCAACACACAGGCATGTTGAAATACAAGTGATACTGTGAACCTTTTTGACATCATGAATGTTAATCACGTCCTACAGGTAAATACAATTAACTGTTGTATTCATTTATTTGACATGCTTAATGTTGTACCGTAACCTCCTGTAAATCCAGTACATGGACCTGATTCTGATATGTCAGCGGGTATGTTCTTTGTTAATGTCAAGAGTCTCACCATCACTTCAGAGTCAAGTTAAAAATTCAGTGGTTCTGGTTACCGGGTGACCCGTGTCCTCAGGGCAGGAGACAAGGCGCCAGGTGCTGGACAGCGACCAGGAGTTGCTGTCAGGCGGTGACTTATAATGCTATTTGGTTAATCAAGCACCTTAATTCAATGTGACATAGTGACAAAGGGACCATGCTCATTTTCAACCCTACACCAGCTAATTTACAAATTGGTTGACTGAAGAGGTTTTAATTTGTGGATTCAATAGGATTAGTGGGCGAGGCAAAACTGTCAAATAATCAATATTACAATGTTAATAAGATTTGGTAGCAAAACTATCTAAAAAATTAAGACATGTAATAATAATAATAATATACAATAAAAAAGGCCAAACATTTGAAAAACTAGAATCGAAAAAGAACTGAATCCGTTTCAATTATTGATCAGACATATCAGAAATTCAAAGACTCTTGGAAGCTGCAAAGGTCAACGTTGATTTGTTTGTCCCATAATAATTTCCATACTAAAGTTACGCCACTTCCGTAGTTATTTCAACCCAAACCACAATCTTTTCCTAAAGCTAACCAATACGTTTTGGGGACATTCGTAGGGAAACCCATGAAGAATAACAAAATAATTTAACGTACATACGAACCATTGTATGAGGATACGTTGAGACATCAAGCAATTATCATCAGATTAATCAATGATAAAAAAAATAATAGTTGAAGTCCTATTTTAGATTATTTTTCCAATATTGGTGTAAATCACAATATGGCAAATATATAACAAAAAAGTGAATTATTTTTGTTTTTATTTATTTATAATTTTCTTTGAATCATTGATTGGGCAAAAGAATTTTGTAAATTATAAAACAATTTAATCATATCATTAACATTCGATTGCACTGAAAGCCGAAAAAAAGACAGTATTGAAATACCGCCCAGCACCTCGTTGTGGTCAATAGTGATCATTGGTGGGCTCAGTTAAAGTCTTGCTTTACCCACTGAGAAGCTCAGAATAAATGGGAGAAACGGTGGCGTCCGAGAGAGAAACGTGGTGCAAGAAGACACCCAACCTGAGGTGTCAAACGGAGAGTCTGACACACAATAGGGCCTAATCATGGAGCTGTGAAAAGGAAACCGGCGAGGACGGGGATCGAGTAACCGAGCGGTAACTACACACCACGGAGCCAGGCGCAAAGCAGCAAGAGGAAGGTGGCAGTGGAGGCGCGAAGCCTGTGCTCGGGTTACACAGAAAGACTGAGTCACTGACAGGAAGCACGGAGTTTCGTGCGGGATCATCGGCAAGAGCCAGAGCAGGGAGAGTGCGCTAAGTGAAGCTACTTCATTGCATTTCTAAATAGACAGCCATGAATAATTGAGCTGGTCGCCATACAAAGAAGCGGCTATTGATCCCTAGGGAGAGAAGCGTGATATTGCTTGGACGAAGACACTTTCTTTTCAGCTGGCGTGACACCTTAGCTGGCACAGCAGCACATGGCGACACAAAGAGAGCAGGGTGTCATTAGGATTCAGGTGAGAAGAGATGGCTTGCTCTCGCTGAGTGAAAAGAGCAGCGGAACTCAAGACGTCGCCTAATTGATGGGAGGGGATTCAATCCGCCTAATTGATGGTAAAACAATGGACAGGGTTACAGCAACGTCAATCAATATACGTTTCCGTGAATGGAGAGGGGTGAGAGAAAGCGTTTCCACTGAACTCTGAGACCATCCATTCGTAAATTAAAATTCCAACCTCATTTTTAGCAGTCTTCATTTCTCAGAACTTGAAATGCACACCTGTAGAGGAGAAACTCCATCAAGGGACACTGAATCGAATTCTGAATTATTTATCAAGTGCTGCGTGCTAGCTTGATCTCTTGTATTTCACCATTCATCTCCATATTTTGGTGCTTATCCAGCCCAGTCGCACAGCAGTTTGTGAAATAGTCGCGGAATTTAATGTATTGATTCGTGTATATAGACATGATGGTCAACATAAAATCAATTTGTATTTAATCCACGTAATTGTGAACTCTTTTTGGCACCATCCACTTTATGAGGATGTTTTAATTAAAGTACTTAAAGTACTTTAATTAAAGTAGTAGTAGATTTTCAGATATCCTTGTCTCTGAGATTTCTGCTTCCACCTCAACACTGCTTTCTACCAAAGGAACACTGTAGTTTAAGCCCATTCTCTTTCCCAGAGCGTCAAATATCGAGGCTTTGTCACGGCCGTCGGCGTTCAATACTGACACACAAGGCACTCCTTAGCGCCAGTATGAAACGCACTGGGCGTTCCATTACATCCATACAATGCAAACCCATCCCCGGCAACAGTAAACGCTCAGATAAAGTGCACCGGGAGTGTGCTTACGTAGGTTTTAAGAGCTAAAAGACACACCAGGCGAGTGGAAGGGGAGGTGGATGGGTCCAACAAACACAAGGCTTTCATCTGGGAGACCGCTGTCTGTGTCCCGCGCATCACGTTACAATCAGCTGTTCATTCGTGTCCTGTGTTCACAATGTTCAGTGTCATTTTCACTGTACAAAGTTTTAAGACCAACCACGTAGTTCTTTCCTAAACCTAATTATAGTGGTTTAGTTGGAATGAGAACGTGTTGGTAGTTCTATGAAATATGTTGTCAGCGTGTTCTGTGTATTATTATATTAAATAAAACCAAAACTATCTACGTCAGAGGTTTTCAAAGTGGGAGGCGGGCTTAGTGAATGGATATTAGTCATTACAGTCGTTATCATAAGATCACATAGAATAGTGACGTGTGGGTAATTTGATTCAGTACTTTGGGGTAATTTTACTGTTTTTCCTACATTCCCAGAATTAGAACTAATAAATGCTTTAGGACAGACCTTTTTTTATGTATTTGGTGTAGTCTGAAGTTATGTCAAACAGAAATATTAGGCTATCTTGGCTCTATTGTTGAGTGTCTATGGCAGGTCTGTTCAATTACTTTTTCAGAAGGGCCAGATTTGGAAAACAGTGAAGTGCCATGGGGACGGACATTTACATTTCCTATTTCTGATCTGCAAAGCTAGGAATATAAATGTGAAAACAATACATCTTTTTAACCTTAGTAGGTTGTTGTTTTAACAAATACATTTAACATATTTTAATCAGTTTTACTCTCCTAAATTCCCTCTGCTTAAACAGTTAAAACGGGTTAAAACTTTTTAACAAAATTAGCATTTCTGTGCTTAACAAGACATAACTGATGAATGGGCCTACTAATAAAATTATGATCTTATAATAATCAAACAAGGTAAAACCCCATAAACTTAGAATATCAGCAGGTTGTTTAAAGAATAACACACAATGATATTGCGTTTAACAGTCGGTAACAGCATTAATAGTGCGAGCGGTAACGTTGATGAATGGGATTAAATTATTTTATTTCTTTAATACTTTTATATTTTTAATGATCAAAGGGCCAGCTGTGGCCCACGGGCTGCCAATTGAATAGGCCTCGTGTATGGGATCAAATCACATAATCATGATCCCATAGGCATCTAGGAATTGAGTGAAACTAAGCAAGTAAACTAAGGAGATGTGAGGGTTGCCTTTTTCCAAGCTTTGTCTAAGGGGAGCCCTACAGTCTCAGACTTTGATCTGCATGACTATACCACTAGCGGTAAGATAGAAAATATGTCGTTTTGTATCTTGGGGCGAACTGACTCCTTAATGTAAGATCGCAATAAACCTAAGACATGGGATTAATTATCAAATTAAACCTCCATGCATGATGATGCACAGATCGGCAAGGTTTGCCAACACAACAAATCTAAACGCCTGTAGGCATTTTAGCTGCTTGGCAGCAGCAGGCTCATTAGAAGACCTAAAGGTTTTCCATTGACAGTCATGGTTCTACCAGACATCATTACTGCAAAGGCGGCAGAGCGTTCTTCCCCACTACAACAGGCATATCACCTGTTGCCATTAGCATGAACCGTTTCCAGCATTCCCATGTTTTGTAATTGTCTGTGTAGTCACCACCTCCCCCTCGTCTCAGTCAGCCATTACAAGATATCTGGCAGGCAATAAACCTGCATTCTTCGAAGCAGGCAGCTTCCGCAGCCCCACAACACAGAGGTGGACTGCCTGCTCTTGCATCGGGGGTTTGTGAGTCAGCAGTGAGTCACGGATCGGGAACAGAGAGGTGTACCTGCAGAGCAACAATGTAAGCGGTCTTTAAAAGAAGGATAGTAATTTTCACTTTCCGCGCAGCGAGACGGTCGGCCCCCTCTGGCTCTTTGAATCACAGAGTGGCGTCACTGCTGGAGCAGGAAGATACACTGGCAGCCAAACAAGTCCTGCCGCCAGACGGAGCCAAGGGCGCGGCGGGGCCGATGCGTACAACACGCACAAGCACAGGGCTCAAATGGAAGCAAATGAAATGGCAAAGACGGGCAACAGAAGCTTGCAAAGAGAGATGACGGATGTGCACAAGCAAACAGAAACACGGGGGTGTATGTATGGAAAAATTTTAATTAAGAAAATGACGTAAAAGTGACAATGGAAAGTAATGTCAAGGGAGAGGAAACATGCTAAAAAGGGCTTATTATTCAAAATATCAATGTCACGGATATATGTAGATTATGTAAGACATTTAAAAACATTGAAAAAGTAAATTAAAACAAAAATAAAGTTGCTAATTTGAAGGATATAAAGATTTATATCAGGCCAAGAAAGGTGGTTAAATTACATTTAACCTTCAGGACATAAGGCAGACACACACACGCACACACACACAAATGTGTCGTCCATGCCCATGAGGTGTCTTTGTCTCCATGAGGAGTGCAGGCCAGACGGAAATGAGCCCTCTGTTATTTGGACTGAGTGTTGTCATTAATTCTGTCTGCATCAAACACAGCACATGTTATTTACACTAAAGACCACAATCTGGCTTTGAAGGACTCTGAGCATGTGTGTGTGTGTGTGTGTGTGTGTGTGTGTGTGTGTGTGTGTGTGTGTGTGTGTGTGTGTGTGTGTGTGTGTGTGTGTGTGCGTGCGTGGGAGGGGGGATCTTTCCTCTGTGTTAAGTCACCACAGTGACTTTCGGAGTGCCAAACAGCTTTGTTCTTCTCGGCGTTTCTGCACCTTTTTCCATCTCTTCAATCTATTTTCTTTTTTCTCCAAGCTGAGCGTCTTTGCTGAGTTTTTTTACACACCATGTTTCGTCTTGTCGCAGCATCTCTGACTAACAAAACACTGGATTTTCTCCTTAGCAACGACATAATCTCCGTAGGGTTCTTAGGAATTGATTTAATGACGTGTGTACTGCCCTACAAAGGCAAAAGACCTTAACTCACCAGAGTGTAGAACTGAGAAAAATGACTTTTAAGTGTTTTTGTTGTCCAGCCAAAGGAACTGTCGGCAGAATATTGGAAATGTGGCAATTCCTATTTCTTTAATGAAGTTATTTATCTAAAAAAAAAATCTGGAGCTCAAACTTGACCTTTGACAATCATTCAGAAATTAAATTACTCTGCCTTTGCATTGCCTGTAAAATAATAAAAGGCATTAACTTCCATTTGATCGCTCACTTAGTTGCTGATCACAATATAAAATCAGTATATGATAATAACAATAACATCTACATAAAATATAGTGATCATGGCACAATTATGCTTAATATAGTATCAGCAGATATATAATGTAAATGAGAATGAATTAATGTGTATTTGAAGGTCACAATTAATTACCTACTCACAAATCATTAGCACCTATTTTATAACCCCATTGTTGTGTTGAATTGAAAGAAAACAAAAATATTTTTCTTCATATTTCTTAAATTTCAAGTTGCAACTGATTTTGAAAAGCCATGTAACAATGCCCAAGGTTAAATATCAGTATACCTGGGTGGTCAACGTTAACACGATAATAACGCGTGAATTAACGCTTTAATTAATGCATTAATTAATGCAACCTTTACATTTTTAATTAACATCTTAAAAATCTGATGAACCGCCGATCTTTCGGAAGTTATATCTGGCACTGTTTCAAAGCTAGAGTGACGATATTGGTTTCATATGAAACTAGAAAAGCTAAGGAATCCATTGGTACCAACCATGTTATACTAGCTTGTCGGGAAGAAGGCTAATTAACGCTCCAAACTTACGCTAAATTTTGGTGAGAAAAAACTGGCATGGCCGTTTTCAAAGGGGTCCCTTGACCTCTGACCTCAAGATATGTGAATGAAAATGGGTTCTATGGGTACCCACGAGTCTCCCCTTTACAGACATGCCCACTTCATGATAATCACATTCAGTTTGGGGCAAGTCATAGTCAAGTCAGCACACTGACACACTGACAGCTGTTGTTGCCTGTCTGGCTTGAGTTTGCCATGTTATGATATGAACATATATTTTTGTGCTAAATGCAGTACCTGTGAGGGTTTCTGGACAATATCTGTCATTGTTTTGTGTTGATTTCCAATGATACAAAGCAAGCATATTTGCCCACTCCCATGTTAATAAGAGTATTAAATACTTGACAAATCTCCCTTTAAGGTACATTTTGAACTGATAAGAAATGTGCGATTAATTTGCAATTAATCACAATTAACTATGGACAATCATGCAATTAATCGCAATTAAACATTTTAATCCAACGACAGCCCTACAGATGATACACAATGTTATACGGGGATAAAAGTTGTTGTTGATGATGTTGTGAATACGTTTTCTAATAGTGAATAAATGTGACACTGTGCAAATAAATTCAGTTAGAAAGTCAAACCAGCACGGCAAACTTCACTTTGATGCGCAGCAAGACAAACACCTTAACTCAATTTGAGCATTAGAGTGCAGTGAAACAAAGACAAAGACCCGTAACTGATGTTAAGGAATTCTAACTTGGCTTCTCTGAGTGTTTTGGAAGTTACGGCAAATACAACCCACTCATTTCTCCTAAAAACAACGCAGCTGACGCAGGATATTTTTCCGGGATATGTGTGCCATGTTCTTGGTCATCATTAGTAATATTAAGATTATACACAACGTTAAATGTTGAGATCTTGGTACGTGCAAATTCTAAACGTCTGTGGACACTTTTGAGCGGTGAAAGTAGTTTTGCCACAGCAAAACTGCCACAACAAGTATTTTCAAGATCATAAAGAAAAGATTTAGTTTCCACTTTTTCTTTCCAGGCCTCCTTTTGGTTGTAAATAATTTCGCAGTTTGTAAGATGGAAACCACACCATCTCCAAAACAATCCAGACTTTTCAGGAATGATGCCTTTTTTTTTTTTCTCCCAATATGTTTGGAAATCACACAGTGAGGTTGTAACAGGCTTTGATGCTCCAATTGTCGTGAAACCATCGGCTCATAAATGGCCGTGGAAACTTTCAATTCAGCCATGAAAGACACCCAAAACAGGAACAGTCTGGGTTTTTTTTTTCTACCCGCCAGCCTTTACACGCTTTTACAGCTGCGACAAGTGCATGTCTGAGAGGGCGGGAAGTGTTGGTGAGACTGCATGTTTCAGTCCACCACTTTAAAAGAGTCGCGTTTTATAACCAAACACAAGAATGTTTTTGTCTAAGTGTAAAATGGTTTATTTACGCGCTGAAGATGTGAAAGTAAAAACAAAAGCATTTATGAGCTTTTTTGGATTTCATGCAAGGCAGTCAGCGTTGATTGACAGCTGTACTCCCGCCCTCATTGTTGCGCAAAATGTAAATGCAGCCATATGTGGAGCCCAGCAGGTCTCATTAAAAACTTGACACGCTCAATAATAAATCATCCCGGTGGGAAATTACCAGCAGTCACAGCAGATATGTGACAGAAAAATATGCTTCACTCTCGCAACTAACCATTACATCGCAATCCTGTTCTGTTCTGTTCATCTACAAATCTCTCTCTCTGTTTCAGAAGATGACACTCCTCTCTGAAGCTATTTTCTGCTCCGCTCCGTTTTCTTACATTATTTTTCCAAACTTGTCTTGACAGGCCTTTAAGTTTTAATTCCTTCACAGGACTCAGTCGCAGCGAGGAGGCCTTTTCTGTTTGCTGTGATTTGAGATCAAGGCTAAACGCACACACATTCAGCCACTAGACTCAAAGCAGACTGTCAACATGTTTTTGTTGCAAAGATCCAGATGTTTTCCAAATCTTCATTTCCTTGACTGGATTGACACTCTTCAGTGTCCAGTGGGATTAAAAATGACTTTAAATTACATTTAATTACACTGTTGCTTCAGATTATTCCTTCACAGTGACATGTGTTGTTGAAAATAACTTCTTAAGTCATTATATGCAATTCCTGAACTGTTCCAAACCGTAGATGTTGTCAAATGAACTCTCTATACTTTTCCAGTCTTTCCTGATCTGCATAGAGACTCTCCCCCCCTAACACTTGACTCAAAGCGTGGCACTTTTCCCCCGCTGTCTGGCTCGCAGTGTGCTAATGTTTTCCAGGCGAGAATCACTCGCTTATTCATCCCCTATTCTTTCTTTTTTGTCCTCCGAAGGGAATTTTCACCTGAGTCAGGATAAAGCTGCGGAGGCTCGGCGGAAACACCCGACCTGAGGCCGCTTGTCTGCCTGCCTACGCCTACTCATCTCAAAATGAACCCTGAGGCTCGCCCACTGGCTCATCTCAATCCAGTGGAATTGCACAGAAACAGGGGAGAGTCATGGGTATCAAATGTACCAGAACCGATGAATAACCTCCAAAAAGCACCAGGGCAATGCGAGGTCTCTCACGTCTCTGACAGACAGCGGTTTGTTTCTTGGCCTTTATTATTTAAAGACCTTTTTATTTGATCAGAAGTCACAAGAAAAAAAAAAAAGAAAACAGCTGCAAAACATTCACAAGCAAATATACTAGGGCTGTCAATCTATTAAAATATTTAACCATGATTAATCGCAAATTAATTGCAAATTTTGTACCTGTTCAAAATGTACATTAAAAGGGAGATTTGTCAAGTATTTAATACTCTTATCAACATGGGAGTGGGCAAATATGCTGCATTATGCAAATGTAAGTATATATTTATTATTGGAAATCAATTAACAACACAAAACAATGACAAATATTGTGCAGAAACCCTCACAGGTACTGCATTTAGCATAAAAAATATGCTTAAATCATAACATGGCAAACTCAAGACCAACAGGCAACAACAGCTGAGAGTGTGTCAGTGTGCTGACTTGTCTATGACTTGCCCCAAAACTGCATGTGATTATCATAAAGTGCACTTGTCTGTAAAGGGGAGACTCGTGAGTACCCATAGAACCCATTTTCATTCACATATCTTGAGGTCAGAGGTCAAGGGACACCTTTGAAAATGGCTATGACCAAAATGTAGCGCAAGTTTGGAACGTTATTTTGCAACCAGCTAGTACGACATGGTTGGTAACAATGGATTCATTAGGTTTTTTAGTTTCATATGGTACCAGTTTCTTCATTCTAGCTTTAAAACTGAGCCAGCTACAACCAAAAAAATCACAAGTTGACTTAATGTGCTACAGAAATTAGTGGTGTTAAAACAAATTTGCGTTAAAGCGTTATGACAGTCCTGATATATGCATAATGAATGTCTCTTAATTGTTTCACTTATACAGGTGACAACTGAAAGAATGACGCAGAAAAAGCAAGTTTGATTAAACTGTCATATGTTAAGAACGATGGAAAAAAAACAACCTGACTCATGAAGTTTCGAGGCGGGTATTATGGCTACTATAAAGATTATTTTTCTCGATTATAAAGAGACTATTGTTATTTCTTCAAGTGATGAGTATGTCAAGAGAAGGTCACAGACTCCTCAGTTGCACAATGTGGAAAACTGACAAGTGATGAAATGCCTTTTACCGATATTAAGACTGCCTGCAGGTATATGTGGGTGTCAGGAAGGGGCACAATGTACCCATCATGGTTCCTAACATGAACGGGAATGATGACATAAGTAATTTCCATTACTTTTTATCTTCCAGCTGCATATTTTGATAGATTGTTGTCTGTAGCGAGTAATAACTTAGTAGACAAAATGAGCCAGCGTATGGTTGGACCCGCAACAGACAACACAGAGGGATTTTCACATATGCAGCCATCTGGCTACATCTACTGGGCTGACGGGCAAACTTCAGCTTTACTCTCAAGAGACTCAAAATTTACCAAACTAAAAATGAAGTTAGGTAAGGTCATTGTGGAAGGAGAAAGTGTTATTTTAAAGGTTCAGAGTGTAGAATAAGAATCGCTGTGTTTTCGTTACCTTAAGGCTGGCCCACACGAAAAGATTTTGAAAATGTGAGAGACTCCACACATAATGACATGTTATGTTAAATTTAAAGCTTCAGTAGGCAGTATATTTTTGGCATCATTGGGCAAAAATTCCACAATAACCTTTCAGCATATTGTAATTCAAGTGTTCTGAGAGATAACTAGACTTCTGCACCTCCTCGTGGCTCTGTTTTCAGGCTTTAAAAAATCTAGGGTTAGGTTAATTTTATAGCTAAACAGTACACTGCAAGATGTTTCTGAAAACATTTGAAGCGAGAAATAGGCATTACAGTAACCAAATATTGATTCATATTTGATCAGCGCTGCCTAGTTTGACCGTTTCATCGGAGTTTGCGAGTTATTGACAGCTGGTCAGAGACAGCAAGGCTCCAGTTCGGCTCTGATTGGTTGTTTTCCTCTGGTCTGTGAAATCTTGCACTACTGTCAGGATATAGTGACCGTTTTATAAAAATAACTTTTTTTTAATCATATTTGCTCCAATTCTACACACTGCAGCTTTAACAGTTTTGTTCCTGTAGTGTGTGGAGAGCACCAATTTTGGCCAAAACAGCACACACTAACAGATTCCATTCTGTGATCCATCCATGAACAACTTGAGTGCCGACTAAAAAAAAGTTTGTTTTTGCGCTACTTTGTACTGAAAATTCAGAAATGATGGATGGATGAAGTCATGGAGACACGACGCGTTGTTGCCACAAATCAACGAGTTAGTCCTCCATTTCTGAGGTCCATCTTAATACTACTTTATGCTTTGCGTTTTGCATCAGCCCATTCATTAGCTGCAGCCGCTATGCCGGCGGTGGTTGTCCTTCCGCTTCAGTCAGCTTGGTTCCCAATTGGTTATCGTTCCTTCCCACGTGACTGCATGCTGGGCTGTCCTCGGGGTTCCCCAAACACAACAGGATATCCGATCGTAAATAATGAACACGGCCAGGATGGACTTCCGAGCTGATTGGGTGATGTAAAAAACCTGCCGATTGTCAGGAGGGGGGGAATCAGGCTCAAAATTGGCTTGATTCCTGCGTAGTGTGTACCCGGCATTAGAATGAGCCTTTCATGTCTACATAGGGAGCATGTCCTCTTCCACAGAGTCCACCATGTTGCTCCGCCATGCTTCTACAGTAGCCCAGAATGGACAAACCAAACACTGACTCTACAGAGGGCCTTTTCCGCGAGTTTCACAGCAAAGTATGTTCTCATAGGCGCTTGGAAAGGGAGGGTGATGGGAGGGGTATTCAGTTGGTTGCAATCTTCAACCTCACCACTAGATGCCACTAAATCCTACATACTGCTCCTTTGAAGGTTTGTTGGTGTGTGTGTGTGTGTGTGTGTGTGTGTTACCTGGTATATCCTGAAGGGGATGTATCTGAAGCCTCCCTCATCAGTGGGATATTCCATCAGCTTCCTGTTCATGGCCCAGAACTGGTCAAACTTATCTGTGACAACACAAACACACACAGCTCAGCAAGAATGTAGAATGTCCTGATGATAAGACATGTTGATTTGATAGTATCTGTATAACCCTTCTCCAGGAAGTGAGGGATATAAAAATAGAACTTCTGAGCCTCTGTATTTTTGCTTAGACTTTATCTCAAATGTTGATGGAGCAGCTGCATATCCTGACACTGATCGATCCTAACTCCATTCAGAAAACAAGGAATTTAAAAGTTGTTTGCGTGTCGTCTTGTGGACAGACCTGACAAAGCATGAATTCAGACTTTTTACAAATCAGCATTATTATGTTGTTATTTCGGCATTCTTTTGATCTGTTTATTGCAATTATATCACAGCACAATGTGTTTATTTTGGGTTCATACCGCAGTAGCAACATGTGGCTTGCTAGATACAGTCAGTGCAATGGCACTGTATGTGAATACAGCTCGCCGCCGCGTGTTGTTATGAACCCAGACAAGACGGCGTCTGGTTTTCTGACATATCTGGGACTTCCACAAAATGTACAAAACAGCAACAGTGGTTATTTCTTCCATGGTTGATCGCAGAAATGGCGGAAAGAAAAGTTTTTGGTATCTATGAAGACAAGAGCGCGTCTAGCGTGAATCAACACAAATGATACCGGCGGTCCAACCCCCGCGAGTAAAGCGAGGCAAAGATTTGCTTCGCTTTTGGTGTGAATGCCACATAACACATGAGTTTGGTTGAAGGACGACCTCTCATTTTCAAAAATGATTCCACCCAGCATGTGCTAGTTTCAATCCCTCCGTCTCCCCTTCGTCTCTCGCTTTCACATGAACCTTTGCAAAACGTTCTGTTTTCTCTCTCCTGGATGAAAGTACAAGCCATCCCCATTTCTCTCTCTCTGTTTCTGATCTCTTTTGGACGTGAAAGTTTTGGTTCAGAAAAGGTTTCATCTCTCACTTTCATGTGTAAGGCCAACTCCTTCTGTTTGGATTAGTTCATTGGTATAAGTCTGTTTCTGTGTTTAATGCCGTTCTAAACAGTTTGACAGGATCAACCACACACTGAACTTTACATTTCATAGCATCATCTATTAGTCTCCTAAATTAATATTTTTTTATTATTATTATTATTTCTTGTATTAACATGCGTCAGTGATCCCTGAATTAGTTTCATGGGAAAGTGGAAGAGAGATACGCAGCTGAAGTTTTGTGGGTTTGTCAGCAAACCGGTTCAAAACATTCTCGGTGCCCCGTGCACAGTTTTGACAGTTACAAAAAATTATACAAACAAATTACCTCCACTTTTCTGACCATCATTTGCATTTCAGTTAGTTTACTTTCCTGTGTTTATTGGGAAATAGGAACTGTTTCACAAACAGCAGCTTAGTATCAAATTTAAGGGAGATAATCAATGAGGGAAAAATACATTTATGTAAAAGAATTAATAGTACAAATACTGTTTTCTGTCTTTATTTGAGAGCCAATGGTGTTCATTATTTGAGGATTGAGAGTTTAATATTTGCTTAAGCAGTAAAATGATGAATACTTCTGACATTATGAAGCATTACCCAGCAGCAAGTATGAAAAGCCTCCCCTACAGCAGCAAATACACTATGTTCAGTGTTTTACCACACAGAGGGATACAGCATAATGACAACAAGATATTTAAATATATGTTGAAGCCAACTTGAGGCATTCATACATGTGGGAGTGTTGTTGACATTATAATAAAAAGCTTGTTACATCTGTTGCATGGCTTGTTCATTCATAGAAAGTACTTTTTTTAAAACAAGTGGTTTATAAGTTTGTAGAAAGTCAATTAATTGATTTGTTGATCGACAAAGATCTTGAGAGTTAGTGATGCTTTTATTACCTCTCAGTTAGACTACTGTAACTCTCTGTATGTGGGTGTAGAACAGTTCAAAATGCAGCTGCTCCCCTTCTAACAGAGAAAAGAAAGCGTTATCACATGACGCCAGTATTGGCCTCCCTCCACTGGCTTCCGGTCTGTTTCAGGATTCATTTTAAGATTGTATTGCTTGTTTGTAAGGTTTTAAATGAGCTGGTAACACCTTATCAAGCAGAACTCTTGCATTTTCATACTCCAGTTAGAGCACTGAGGTCGACCAAACAGATGCTCTTTGATGTTCCGAGATCCAGGCACAAAAATAGAGGCGACCGAGTATTTGCGGTGGCCATCCCCCCAAACTCTGGAGCAGCTTACCTATTCATATAAGAACATCTCAGACCCTTGAAACGGTTAAGTCGCTGATAAAGACCCACCTCTTCCCGTTGGCATTCAATTTGAGTTGAGCTTAAACATCATCTTCTATTGTGCCACAATTCTTTTAATATTATGTTTATTGTTTTCTTGTATTTTTATTTTGTTATTTACTTTTTTATCTGGTATTTTGATCCTGTTCAGCACTTTGGTCAACTGTGGTTGTTTTAAATATGCTATATACATAAATTTGACTCAGACAGAAAATTAATCAGCAAACATTTTGATTATGTTGTTAATAAAGCAGAATTATCAAATATTTGCAGGTTCCAGCTTCTCAAATGTGAGGATTTGCTATTTTTTTTCCATTTTCCATCAATTTAAAATGAATATGTTTGAGTTTTGCTTCTTCACCTTGGGCTTTCAGGACTGATGGGCATTTTTCACAATTTCATCATGTCATAGACTAAATGTATGATTGATCAATCACAAAAGTAACCAACAGCTCAATCCATAATTAAAATAACCACTATAGTTGCAACCCTATTAATAACTTAATTCAACAGAATGAAGAGTGCTAATGTTACTAATTCAAAAGAGGAGAGGCATATATTTATAGATTAAAACAAGGTGACATATTTAAATATAACTGACTGACCCAGAGGGCAGCGACATCAACCAAAGTGTTTATTGCTGCTGTGTTTGATCAACTTGACCTGCAGTGATTCCAAGAATCTCACGCCACGCTTTGAGTTTTGCTTTAAAGACGAGCACAAATCCCAGACTATGCCCCCAACCCCTGATCCCTCCCAACCCCCTCCAGCTCCTACTCCCACATCACAAGCTTTCAGCGCTTCAGCCCCACCGCTTCGGATTCACCTACACAATCCACTGCTATAGAGTGCTCCAGGGATGACGTATTTTT
This sequence comes from Sebastiscus tertius, assembly GCA_916701665.1. NCBI lineage: Eukaryota > Metazoa > Chordata > Actinopteri > Perciformes > Sebastidae > Sebastiscus > Sebastiscus tertius. The sequence continues at coordinate 45,275 of CAKAOH010038022.1, forward strand.
GTAGGCCAAACAGGAAGTCAGCATCGCCCTGGTTCCCTCGACAAAAAGCCAATGGGATATTTCCATTGGGTTTTGGATTATTGCAGAGAATAAGCTCTGTGGCAAACAAAGTTTATGATACTTACACATTTTGTTCAGCAAGATAATCTCCAAAATAAACACCACTGCAATGGCCAGAAGTAAAAAGCTAACTTTAGGCTATAAACGAACTACACCACGGTCACATGAGCGTGAGTATACACAACAAGACTGTAAAGGAGGACGTGTCAGCGTGATGACGTTGAGTAGTCTCATTAAGCCACTTGATAGCAACCGCCTTTTTAAAAGACACATTAAGGTTTCAAAACCTTTATTGATATATTTTATGTCGTAGAACAAAACATTAAAATCTCTTCAGCTTGTGTTAAGCACAGGCCTTATTTCAGGCATCTAACTAAAAACTCATTCAAAACACCCATTGACTTCCAGACGAGGGAACCGGAAGTGTACAATTCTAACTCATTTCCAGGTTTTAGGTCTCATTCCTGCAGCACTCTATCACAACTAACGATCAATAAGAAATCAATCTGTCTGGACAGGTGGGTGGACACGGAAAAGGGAAGCTGGTGGGTGTTTGGGTGGGAGAAGTTCTGGAAGGCTTCAAAGACTATCCGACTTAAAGGAGATTTGCGTGTGTGTGTGTGTGTGTGTGCATGCGAGCAGGAACAAGGAAGGAATGCAGGAAGGATGTATTCTTTGTGTCTGTAAAAAGCACCACACCGACAAATGAGTGAATCTTTTGCAAACAATTATAAAAATATGTGTGTGTGCTGGACCATAAAATATGAATAATTGCATATATAGTGTGTGCAAGCATGTGTGAATCTGCAGATAGGTGTGTGAGCTGCAGGGAGACAACATGTGTGCATCGAAGTGTTAATGAGTGAATGTGTGTCGCTTCCCCAGCAGCTGCTTGTGGTCTTTCTCCTTTGAAGTGTGTGTGTGTGTGTGTGTGTCTGCCCTTCTCACCTTTTAGCATGCTCATTCACAGCTGCTTATATAGAAATGTGCGTGTGTGTGTGTGTGTGTGTGTGTGTGTGTGTGTGT
>CAKAOH010038024.1:0-52513 GCA_916701665.1 Sebastiscus tertius
GTGTGTGTGCATGTGTGTGAGTGTAGGGGTGTGTGTGTGTGTGTGTGTGTGTGTGTGTGAGTGAGTGTAGGGGTGTGTGTACATGTGTTGGTTTTGTTCTAAACTATTATCTGCTTTACTTACAGCAGTGAGTGTCTTTCACTGACACACATACACACACACACAACCTTGTACTTCTACTATCTTTGTGAGGACACTCACTGACATAATGCATTCCCTAGCCCCTTTCCCCAAACTGCGTCATCACAACTAAATGCCTGACCCTGACCTATACCCTAACCCTAACCCTAACCTAATTATAACCTGAACCATAAAACCAAGTCTGAACCCTCAAGCAGGCCAAAATGTCCTCACTTTCCAAAAATGTCCTCACTCTGGAGGTCTAAAACTCAAAATGGTCCCCACAAAGATAGCTGTACGAGTACCACCCACACACACACACACACACACACACACACATGCACGCACGCACACTCGCACACACCATGGCATATAATCAATACACCTTAGTTAGAGAAAGTCGGTGGATGATGTTGATGGACTGTTTCACCAGATTACACGGTGTTGGATCGCAGGTCGATGTGACACCAGCGGAGCCTCGCTTGTGTTCATTTGTGTGTTGCAGCAGGAGGTGATCTAGGGTTAAAGGGCTGTTAGCTCTAAATACCTGATGCAGCCCCCTTACAATTGCTTTTTAAAGGACAGAAAGTCTGGTGAGGTAGCATTTAGCATTTATGCACCGGAAGAATGGAACAGTTTGCCTTCTGATGTTTGACACTTTGTTCTGTTATAAGAAACAACCTGCCTGTTGGGCTTGAGTTATGATTTGAGCATATTTAATGCTAAATGCAGTACCTGTGAGGGTTTCTGGACAATATTTGTCATTGTTTTATATTGTTAATTGATTTCCAATAATAAATATATACACACATTTGCATAAAGCAGCATGTTTTTTGACTCCATGTTGATAAGAGTATCGAATACTTGACAAATCTCCCTTTAAGGTACATTTTGAACAGATAAAAAATGTGCGATTAATTTGCGATTCATCACGATTAACTATGGACAATCATGTAATTAATCACAATCAAAAATGTATTTAATTGGCAGCCCTAATAACAACATAATACCACATAAATAACATCCCAAAAGTTTTCAGCTGTCCCCTATCAGGACAACTGTTAGTACTGGAAGTATGTGTTATACTATTCTGAGCTATCCTCTGACGCATCTTATTTTCTACCTGAAACTGAAACAAGATGAACCACAGATAATAGAAGGCAGTGCAGACAGTTCACCCTCTGTTTGTGTGCAGCTGCAGATTGACAGCTTTAGAAGTTGACTTTGGAGGGACTTCTGCTGCAAACTGACACCTCAGTGCAAAAAGGCCACAACCATCTCTCTCTCTCTCTCCCCGCTTCAGTGTGTCTGCTTTTCTTTTTGTCTCTGACATCTGTCTAAGTCTCTCCATCTCTCTGCCTTCTTTATGTTTTCATCTCTTCACTCTGTTACATCAGAAATAATCTCCATCTCACACCAACCAACGAGTCTCTATAACTGAATCCTCTCTCGAAGCACTCAGCCACCCCCTCTTCCTCTTCTGCAACCTCTCATTGCATATTGAATACCCTTTAGCTATAAAAACCTCATCAGCAGGGTGACTACTGTAAGTACCAGGCAACTGCTGCATTTAACTATATGTTTGTATGCAAAACAGTTAAGTCAACTTATCTATAGATCCCCAAATCACAAATTTGTCTCAGAGGGCTTTGCAATCAACCCAATGAGACCCTCAAACCTCAGACCCTTGAAAAGATAAGGACGAAACAACCCAATTGCCAGAAAAAATGTTGGCAAAAGACATTTCTGTAAACCCCCGGGATACGTTGAATGACAACTTTTCTGAATCAAGAATATGTTTCATGAATACTTTTCATTAGCCTCATATCAGGCTTGCAGAAATGCACAATGCCATGTGGTTAACGTTGAGAAATGATTGGTTAGGTTCAGGCAACAAATCTACTTGGTTAAGGTTAGAAAAAAGATCATGGTTTATGTTTGAATAATAACGTAACAATGCTACGTTGTACAACTATATTGTTTATCAAATGGTCCACTCGAACAGTCCTGCAGCTCATCTCCATGTTTCCATTCAGATGCTTAAAAGGCAGGAAAGCTGCTGGACACTTTTGAAGGGGACGTATCATGCTCCTTTCAGGCTCATACTTGTATTTTGTGTTTCTACTACAACATGTTTACATGCTTTAATGTTCAAAGAACACATTATTTTCCTCATACTGTCTGTCTGTCTGAATATACCCTTTATTCACCCTCTGTCTGAAACGCTCTGTTGTAGCACCTGTCTCTTTAAGACCCCCTCATAATAAAGGCCCAGTCTGCTCTGATTGGCTTGTGAGAAAAATATGGTGCACCTTTGCAAAGGGAGTTCTCAAGTTGTGGGCATTATATATGCCAATGAGCCTGCATGTGACATAGGAAAAAAGAGCCAAATCTGAATGGCTTGTTGAATCACATGTTTCCTGATCTAGGCAGCCCATAAAAAATGACTGGGTTGTCTTATTTCACATTTTGTGGGTTGTATAGGCACAAGCATTGAAAAAGTGAGTTTTTTCTCAATATGTCCCTTTTAAAAAACAACAGCAGCACATGTACAGTACAGGACTCCAGACTATGTCTGCAGAGATGAATAACTCAGTGATTTATGTGAAGCCACTGCACAGCTGGGCCCCGACCAAGAGGTCATGTTCCTTACCTTGGCAATAATATTACATACAACCTCAGATCACAGGCAGCAGCTGCACCCCTTACAAGTGTATGTGTGTGTGTTGTCTGTTTTCAGTATCCAGCGCAACTGTACAGTTGCCCTGAAAGCTCAACAGACTGCAATTTAAGAAAATGATGAAATGATCTTTATCAATAAGGCAACAGAAATAGCAAAAATGACAACAAAATGTAGAAAACATGTATTTTACATGTACAATATGTGTATTTAAGGGGTCACTTCACCCTTTAAATACACAAAAAGCATTGACAGAGAAAATGTCCTGGTTCTGGTTCGATGGATAACTTTTCGACCTTGCTGTGAAAAGTTTTCATTGGAAATTCTTTCTACCAAAATACTAGAAGGCTAGGTCAGCAATTAAACAGTGAGGTCAATCTTTTTATGAAAAGAGATGATGCTGTTGAAGTTTTTTAATTTACTTTTTCTCAGAGCTGTTTGCAGCACAAATCAAATTCCACTGACTTCTATTGTGTCGGGGTGAAGGCAGACAATCCTGACTAGATACCAATAAATGTTCGGAAGATAGAAAATAGTTCTCTCTTTTTTTGTAATTTTAGTGATCAGAAGGTTCTTTCACAAACTACATTTTAGCTTTTGTGTAAACTTTTGTGTATTGCAAATGTCAGCGGAGCAACACAGCGACAGTCAAGGCGACTGAAAAAAACACAGACTGAGAGTCTCCATCCGTGCTAGCAGCTCTGAGGTCGTACAGAGACACGGTGGTGCTTTGAGGAGAGAAGTAAAGAAAGGTAGAACACATGAGAGAGGAGAAGACAATAAATAGGAAGTCAGACAAGCGAGGAGAGAGGAGGAGGAGAGGAGGAGGAGAGGATAGACGGGTGGAAAACACAAACATTAATGGGTTGCCATAAAATGCATGCTGCATGAAGAAATGATATTAGCATTGCAAATATTGTCCTCCCCTCTGACCTCCTCCTCTTCCTCCTCCACCCTGCTCACTGGTGTCTCTATAGACCAGTGGATCTACCTTTTAAAACATGCAGTTTAATCAAGTCGGACGGTGGCAGTTTCAGCCGAAATGACTAGAACAAGTGTCCTCTGTTTGACCTTGGCATTTCACATAAGGAGATGCATGAGTCTCCTGGGAAATGAGCTATTCTGAGGGGTTGAAGAAAACACTTTTCCTCCGCTGATTAATTCATGAAGTGCGTACGTATCACAGCAGATTCTGTCTTCTAATCTCGGATGTCACCGTATACAAGAGCTCTCCATTAAAACGCCACGCTAATAAAACTGATTCTGAAACCTGTGATGGTAAATCATTTATGTTTTCATAAAAGGTGCGTGTAGATGACATCATGTTGAGATATTTTCAGCAGCTACAGTGGAGTTTGATAGCAGCTGTTACTCATTTATCTGAAATACTAAAAGGCGTCCTCAATATTCATGAAGTTCGTTGATATGCACGTGTGTGTGCTTCTTGTTTTATTCGCTGAGGACTGACGGACGTAATGTGATGTAGACAAGAAAGGCTGAGGGAACCCTAAGGTAGGTGGATATCTGAACAACATCGAGACTGTCCTCTCAAGAAAGACAACAGTATCACTCATTTCAGCCTAAACATCTGTATCAGCCCAGTCGCACAGCAGTTCGTGAAATAATCACGAAATTTAATGTATTGATTCGTGTACAGGGCGGCATGTTGGTGCAGTGGTTAGGATTTTGTGGGCTAAAAATGATTTTTATTTTGAGTTTGGACTGCTGTTATTCAAGGTAATGCTACGAAATAATATGATGTTAAACTCTGGATGTGTTTAAACTTGAATATACGTCAGAATATGTTGATCTGAGGGAGGATTTTTCCGTCTCGGCTGTGAGGCGTATTTCCTTTCACACGCAAACACATCTCACCTGTCCATTGTAGCCTACATGCCTTGTGTCACCTGGGACCCTGAACTTGAAAGCACATTCTCTCAGTGCTTAATCCTGAATGAGTCAGCCATTGCATTCACACCAGAGAATGCACACAATATACTTCTGTTACATTTAGATACAGCAAATCCCCATTCAGAGTACAGCAAACAGCTTTTATCAGCGTGAGAATGGGACCCTGTTAAGCACACAGGGGCTAATCCCTCAACATTATTTGATATTATAAACCCTGTGCTAGAGTACACAGAGGCGGACGTCTATGCATCTGTGGGAGTATGCGTAAGTTTGTGTGTTTAACTTCAAAAAAAGTTGAGTTTTGTGTGGAAAATAAGGTGCAGAAGTTTGTTTGAGGTTTACGAAACAAGTGAAGCAGCGTAAAAAATGTATGATCCACTTATCTAAGATGAAACGTACATATGTGGGTGCACAAGCTTTATGTATTCTGATTCAAATTTTGCAGATCAAATATTCAATAGCTCACCTCCTGTTGCAGTCAAAGCCAGGGGCACTTTGCTCTTTCAAATCCAAAAAAAGAAGAGACACTTCAGATCTTGTGTGTCACTTAAAACCTGAAACTCAGGTTCCCTCAGTTACATTTCACATTTAAAGCATTTAACTAAAAAGTTGTTTTGTTTATTGATCTAAAAGTTATGTTTGTTGTAAAGTTTTAATGTTGTGTGGTAATGTGGGTTTAAGTTGTGGCCCATACATCCACAAATGTGTTTCTAACATGTTTTTCCTGGGCTTATGGCACATTCACACCAAGACAGCAAAGCGAACATTTCATGCGGCACAATTATATACAAAGTCAATGCAAAGAGGCAAATAGATGTGAGTAGATCCGAATGGCCATTCATGAAAGACATTTGTGTGACGCTGGGTTGTGAAAGCTTATCAGCGTTGACATTCTCCTGCTGTCGTCACTGACATCCTGACGTTGTTGAATCAGGAATGGAGGAAAAAAATATAGCTGTCTGTGGTCACCCGGAGCTATCTATGATAGTACATCCTATCTGGACATAGACCGGACCAAACTCTGTGTATAAATGTATGTGTATAAACCACAGATTGTCTATGGTATAAACAACACCGTTGCTGCCCTATTTATGGCGAGATGACTTTATATTGAGTGTTGATGGAGCAGCTGCATAGCCTGGCACTGATCAATCCAAACTCCATTCACAAAACAAGCAATTTAAAAGGTTTTTTTCTTGTCGTCTTGCGGACAGACCTGACAAAGCATAAAGTCATACTTTTTACAAATACATTATTATTAAGTTATTTCTGCATCCTTTTGATCCGTCTATTGGAATTAATCCCATCACAATCTGTTTATTTTGGGTTCATACTGCAGTAGCGACGTGTGGCTTGCTAGATACAGTCAGGGCAATGGCACTGTTTGTGAATACAGGGTGAACCAGGACACAACAGTTACGACCTCTTTAAATGTGCTATATTTCACAATAGCACGTGACGATGGCAGCTACGTTTGCAGCTCAACAACAATCAGTTTATTTCATGTTTTTAAGCTTCATTTCTACTCTGCTGCTTTGTAATTACATGAAAGTAATGAAGCAGGTTCCAGCAGATATATAATAAGCACATCCTGCTGTTAATCCTATTGTCTCCAAACCTACTCTAGTTATGTTTACCTTATTAAATATCTAAATCTCGATCCTCAAATCATCTTTATTATGTCTCATTGCATTAGATTTTAATGGAGTTTCGTTCTCTTTTTGTGTCAGTGTTATACATGTGCATGTTCATGTGTGTACAAACATAAATATACAGGCGGTATGAGTGCATGTTCTATATGGGTTCTCTCCCATTCATTGGTGTCAGTTAATTCTAAGTGTTGCATCTGCGTTGCGTGGGAGGATATTTGTGCCTCTCTTCCCTTCCTTCTGTTTGCTTTTGTGTTTTGTTCCTCAAACTGGCCTCTTGAACGGAGCAACAAGCCTCCTTCACATCCTCCTCTCTTCACCCGCATTCCCTCCCTCCCTCCCTCTCTCTCCATCATACATTGCATCACTCCGTCCATGTTGCCTGTCTCTTAGCTTTTCTTTCCTTCCGTCACGACTGCATTGCTCTCGGCCTCGCTGTCTGCCTCTGTGTATGTTTGCATGTGTAAGTTATGCGCTTCAGTGTGTCCATGCATGTGTGTTTGTGTATGCATACTCTCAGCCTGTGTGTGTGTGTGTGTGTGTGCATCGCGTGTAGCCCCTTCTTCTCTCCTCATTTGTATTCTGCTCTTCTTGGACCAGGTAGGTAATGACAAGCAGCAAAGGCCAGGATGTCACCGCTCCACTCAGCGGCTGGCTGCCTGCTGACGTCAAGCCTCTGCAAACACACACACACACACACACACACACCCTTGCAGTTTACACACCCACTAAACACACATGTACTGTACAAACCCACACACTTTATGCATGGAACTATTGTGGCTGAATATTTGTGTTATTAGAGGGAACAGTTTTTGAATTTTGACACTGTATATCTGTATAACAATATGTATAGAGGAGAGTGTTCCAGGAATATCAAAACTATGTCGATGAGACAATCATAGAAATGTCAAAAAGATATATTGATAGTGCAACATGAAAAAGAATTATGTTAATTGATTTCATCACATCTATTATTGTTATTCTATGTCTTGTTTCTGGGGGATAATCATGCTCTAAGTTTTGGTACTACAGTTCCCATAGTGCTTTAGGAACTGTAAAGCGTTGCTGTGGATTCAGTGAGGTATGCTGTGGGCTACAACTTGAGCCCTGTGTTTTATTCTGTATTTGTTTACATTCAGTTGTGGGATGAAAGAAGAGCTAGATCTGTCCACCCAACCCGTTCTCCTTCCCAACTCGTCAAATACCGTTTGGTAAGTGCCCCTCGGCATCGGAAACCGATGCACGGAGGCACCCTTTCGCAAAAGTTTGTGACACCCACAGGACTCCCCGGGGGGACATATTCATAAGCCTTCTCCAAGTCCACAAAATACAAGTAGCCTGGATGGGAAAACTCCCATGACCCCTCCAACAGCCTCGCGAGGGTAAAGAGCTGGTCCACTGTTCCACAGCCAGGATGGAATCCGCATTGCTCCTCCTGGATTGGAGGTTCAACAATCGGTTGTCTCTGGGAGTCTCCTTTCCAGCAGCCCACAATAAAATTTCCCAGGGAGGCTGAGCAGTGTGATACCCTGATAATTGGAGCACACCCTCTGGTCCCCCTTTTTATTCAACTATAGCAAACTTGATCTCATACAGACATTTCATTAATTTCTTCGCCCCCCCCCACTCGCTGATCTATATATTCACTCTATTGTGTTTAAGTTATATTTTAACTCGTACACTATATTTAACCTACATTCAAACTACTTGTGAAAATAAACATAAACAGCCTGCTGTCTATACTCAGTGGTGGATCTGTACTTTGGAATGAAACACACCCCTGTTTTATAGATGAATGAACAGCATTCAGCACAAGGATGTGGGATGAAGCTCCACCTCTCTCCAGACTCACTCGGGACAAATCAGGAGACACATTGTTATACTTCCTCTTTAATGAGAGACGCACAGACTGAAAAACAGACGATCAGATTCACATTCAGACCAAACTAACAACTTCATCTGAGTGAGTTCATCTACAGGAGAGAAAAGTGGAAAATTACAACACTGCTGCTTCAACCTGCTGACGCTCCACACACTGAAGGTGAGTTTACCTAAAAACACAACTCAAAGTGAAAGTAAATGTCAGTGAAGCAAGGAGAGGAGGGAGGGGAGCCATGACTGACTGTACTTTCTGTCTGCTGTGTTTTCAGCTTCACTCAGAGACACAATGGCTTCCAGATTAGAGGAGGATCTCTGCTGTCCGGTCTGTCATGACGTCTTTAGAGATCCTGTTGTTCTGTCATGTAGCCACAGCTTCTGTAAAGACTGTCTGAAGAGCTCTTGGAGAGAGAAACCAACACGCGAGTGTCCACTTTGTAATACGATATCTTCAACCTCAGAACCACCTCGTAACCGGGTGTTAAAGAACCTGTGTGAGGCCTTTTTACTGGAGAGAGATCAGAGAGCTTCAGAGGCTCTCTGCAGTCTGCACTCTGAGAAACTCAAACTCTTCTGTCTGGACCATCAGCAGCCAGTGTGTGTCGTCTGCAGAGATTCAGAACAACACACCAACCACAGAATCAGACCCATCGATGAAGCTGCACGACAACACAAGAAGAAACTTGATGAAACTCTAGAGTCCTTAAAGGAGAGGTTAAAGGTTTTTGAACAAGTTAAAGTGAAGTCTGATCAAACAGCAGAACACATGAAGGTCCAGGCCCGGAGCACAGAGAAGCAAATTAAGGAGCAGTTTAAGAAGCTTCACCGGTTTCTAGTCGATGAAGAGGAGGCCAGGATCTCTGCTCTGAGGGAGGAAGAGCAACAGAAGAGTCAGATGATGAAGGAGAAGATGGAGGCTCTGAGCAGAGAGATAGCAGCTCTTTCAGACACAGTCAGAGCCACAGAGGAGGAGCTGAGAGCTGAAGACGTCTCATTCCTGCACAACTACAAGGCTGCAGTGGAAAGAGTCCAGCAGCGCCCCCTGCTGGAGGATCCACAGCTGCTCTCAGGAGCTCTGATAGACGAGGCCAAACACCTGGGCAACCTGACCTTCAACATCTGGAACAAGATGAAGGAGATGGTCTCCTACACTCCTCTGATTCTGGACCCAAACACTGCTCATCCAGAACTCATCCTGTCTGAAGATCTGACCAGTGGGATACGAGGGGGTGGACAGCAGCTCCCTGATAATCCAGAGAGGTTTGAGTCTTACTGCTCTGTCCTGGGCTCTGAGGGCTTTAACTCAGGGACTCACAGCTGGGATGTCGAGGTTGGAGACAGTACATACTGGATACTTGGTGTGTTAGCAGAGTCTGTCCAGAGAAAGGGAGTCATACAGTCTGGATTATGGAGCATAACGTTCGATGAAGGTAAATACTCAGCATGGTCACCACCAGCTCCATCCACTGCTCTTCTAGTGCGGAAGAAGCTCCAGAGGATCAGAGTGAATCTGGACTGGATCAGACGAAAGCTTTCATTTTCTGATCTTGATACTAACACACACATACACACCTTCACACACACTTTCACTGAGAGGATGTTTCCATACATTGACATTTGGGGTGAACTGAAGATATTACCACTGAAGGTCTATGTGACAAAATCTTTAATTTGAACATGGAGATTGTTTATGTTTATTCTCATAGACAGCAGATGGACAGCAGACCTCAGATCAGCTCTGACTGCTTGTTTTCGTCTGGTCTGTGAAATCTTGCAGATGCCGTTAGGAGCACCAGAGGACACAGAGACACATGTTTTTTTTTTTCAGGTTACCTGTTTCATGCATTACTGTCAGGATATAGCGACCGTTTTATAACAATTACTTTTTTAATCATATTTGCTCCAATCTCGCCTACTTCAGCTCTAAGTGCTGGCTAAAAGCAAACCAGAGCTGTACCCATTTCTGGCTGATTGGTGTATACTGTATGTATTGGTATACTGTGTGGTGTGTATTTTATTGTATTTCCATATTTGAAGTGTATTATGGTTTTATGATATAGAACACTGTGTATTTTAATTACACTGTACATGTAAAAGCCCACCTTGGGCGAGAGTTGAACATTTAGCAATAGCTATGAACTATCTGTGCAGCACATCGGTTTCATGATCTGTGTTGGAACTATGTTAAATTGCATCATCCCTATAAAATAAATTGAAATTCAGTGTTGAGCAGATGTGATCCACATTGAATACAGTTCATTACAGTTCATCAATGAGAGCATTTACATGCGCACTAGTATCCTGGTGGTAAACATCATATCCTTGTTTCAGAAACCTGGATAAGACCTTATGCTACCTGCCGTACTCTGATAGAAACCAGGAAATCGTGGCATGTAAACACCTGATCCAAGTTTCTGAACTCTTCAATAATAGAAGAGTAGAGCAGTCAATGGAGGAATGAGTGACTGAGACAATGACAAATCAAGACACACCTGCACACGCAACACAGTCTCATGGCAGTTGATTAAATAGTCACAAACTTGTTTCTAAATTTATTTGATTCGTGTACACAGACACTAATTTCCTTTTTTTTCATGACGCTCAGCACGACTTACAACGACGTATTTTTCATGTGTTTTCCTACAAATGTCAACGTGCAACATGACGCACGTGTCGATTTCTGCTCCAGTATTTTCAAAATAAAACGACTTAATTAGGTTTAGGAATAGATCGACTTGGTTAAGCTTAGGCAATGAATGGAATGATGTGGAGACGTTCATAAGCATCTGCTGATATAAAGATTTGTGATGCTCTTTGGACTCGAGTTGGGTTAAGAAAGGTATCTTTAACATATTTCCTTTACTTCCTGGGTTTTGTTGCAGGTTTTTAATGTGATGTGAGCGAATAAAGAACATTTGAAATGAAATAAAAAAGATTTCTTTCTCTTTCCCCCCCGTCTTTCTCCATCCTAATGATGCAGCCTCTCCTCCTTGAGTGCAGCAACACTCTCAGTCTTCAGCTCCGCGGGGCTGAAGGAAAAAGCCTCGGAGCCATCCGGATATCAGACATATCCGCATATTTCTCTCCTCTTTCAATCTCTGTCTCTCTTGTTCTCTGTTGTCTTCTCTGTTTCTCTTTGTCTCGCTGTCATTCTCTTCTTCCACCTCCTGTCTTTTCTCCTCCCGCCACAGATCACACTGTGCTCTCCTTCCTTTTTCTCCCCAGTCTCCTAATTTACTCCACTGCAGATCACACTGTACTTTCTTGCTTTATCTCTGACTTCCCCACATATCTCTTATCTACCTCCTGCTTACTTTGTAGACTGCAAGATCCTTTTCCAATACAGATTCAACTCTTAATATAAAACAACTTTCTTAATATCATTTATGCAACCAAGAAACCCAAACACATGACACAAACATCATTAGGCCTACTCATATTTGTCCTATAGTATACAGTGATCATTCTCCAGCTTCCTGAAAATAATTTGTTTGTAATATGATTGTTTTTGATTCTCTAACTTCTTTAACGGTGCAATGTGTAAGATATGGCCACATGCTCCAAACAAATAGGGTGCAGCATTTCAACTCTACTACTCGGTCAATACAATCTAAATTTACAGTCATCTTACAGCCAACTACTAACTAACAGCAGGGCAAGAATACGAAAACTCAACCAAACTGCTGAAACTCTGAGAGACGGTCAAAATAACACTGCTATCTTATAATCTTCATATATATAGTAAGGCTGTCAAAGTTAACGTGTTAATAATCGTTTTAACGCCACTAATTTCTTTAACACATTAATCGACCTTCCGGAGGTTGTAGCGGGCTCAGTTTTAAAGCTAGAGTGAAGATAATGTCATAGTAGCTTGTCGGGAAGGAGGTTAAATAATGCTCCAAATTTACGCTTAATTTTGGCAAGGAAAAACTGTCATGGCCATTTTCAAATGGGTTCTATGGGTACCCACGAGTCTCCCCTTTACAGACATGCCCACTTTGTGATAATAGCATGCAGTTTGGGGCAAGTCATAGTCAAGTCAGCACACTGACAGCTGTTGTTGCCTGTTGGGCTGTAGTTTGCAGTGTTATGATTTGAGCATATGTTTTATGCTAAATGCAGTACCTGTGAGGGTTTGTGGACAATATTTGTCATTGTTTTGTGTTGTTAATTGATTTCCGACAATAGCTTTATACATGCATTTGTATAAAGCAGCATATTTTCCCCCTTCCATGTTGATAAGAGTATCAAATACTTGACAAATCTCACTTTAATGTACATTTTGTACAGATAAAAAAATGTGTAATCAATTTTCGATTAATTATGGACAATCATGCGATAAAATATTTTCGATTGACAGCCCTAATATATAGTTTACTTTAGCATTTGTGTGTTTACTGCGCCACTAACCGAGGCTGTGCGGTCCATGTACGTTTTGATAAATTGTTTATTGCATTAAATCCAAAGTGGCATAAATGAGAAAACAACTCATATTTTTGCTTCGTCCTCCCCGCCAAGAGGAGACTTGCCCAGAGAGATGGACCTTCACTTAGCAGAGCTCTAGTAACACAAATTCAGCCAGTGCAAGTAGTTTAATATGACATCTAACGCCAATATATGAATCTGATTTAACTCTGTGGGTAATGAGCCGATGATGCAGGATGACATCACTAAGACTGTCCAATCAGTGAGTTAGTTAGAATTCAGTGTGAATAAGAACTGAACTAACAATGCTCTTTTGTCTGAACCAAACTGAACTACAGGTGAGAAAGCATCTTGTTTGAACACACCTTCCCCTTTAGGAAAATGTGTGGCTTCTTGTAGCTTCATATATAAGTGAGTACTAAAGGTTCAAAACTTTCTTGATGAACTGTATGCCGTTGGAGCTCTGTGCCACAGGCTGCAGGATTCCCCTTGCCGTGCACTGACAGCCCTGTTAGGCAGCTCAGAGGCTGGGAGCTTATCAGCTACCTCTGTGGCCTGAAGCAGTTTAGGTGGACAAGTGTATCCCTGTGGACAGGACACAAGTCCATCAGAGGGGTTTACTCCAATCCATTTCTTCAATGCCGAGTGCCGAGCAGAGAAGCTTAGTCTTTCAAACGGGATCAAACCCCGGAGCTCGCAGTGTCAGGCCGGACACTCTTACCTGGGCCTGAGGGACGTGGCGAACAGCAGAAACTTCTTAATCTCTGCCACTGGCTGGGTTTACAGCTCTTCACCAAAACTTCAATCATTGGCAACTTAGGTATTCGAAAAGTATTTGTGCTCATTCAAAATTTAAATCCACTCTACTGCTGAAGAAGTTCATCGATCAAGAACAGCGTGTATGCCTGACTATACTTTATTTAGCAGATTTTTAAAATTTGTCAAATCTCTTCACACAGTCAGCACAACGACAATCAATGTGAACTAAACGTGGAGAATTTTTTCATTGACACAAAATGCATACAATGACCACATCCAACAACTTATATTAATTGACTTTTTCACTCAAACTCAACCATCACCAAACCTCTGTGTATTTACTAGGGCTGTCAATCATTTAAAATATTGAATTGCGATTAATCGCACATTTTTTGTCTGTTCAAAATGTACCTTAAAGGGAGGTTTGTGAAGTATTTAATACATGGGAGTGGGCAAATATGCTTGATTTATGCAAATGTATGTATATATTTATTATTAGAAATTAATTAACAACACAAAACAATGACAAATATTGTCCAGAAACCGTCACAGGTACTGCATTTAGCATAAAAAATATGCTCAAATCATAACATGGCAAACTCAAGCCCAACAGGCAACAACAGCTGCCAGTGTGTCAGTGTACTGACTTGACTATGACTTGTCATATGACCATCGAATAACGCCGCAGGTGGGTTTACATTAGAGTTAGTTGAAAACCTGGTTCATCACATACTGTTGCTAAAGAGTGCGTCGGTGTCCGATGTCGAGGGGCACTTACCAAACAGCGATATTTGACGAGTTGGGAGTGAGAACGGGTTGCAATGGAGGCCAATTTTGGAGAGAGTGTTAGAGGACTGCAATTGCAATATACTATGTTTTGTTTGCAGTACAATACAGTTACTATGTTCATGTCATCTTCATATGAGTATTGAGATTAAACATATATACAGATATGTTTGTTTCCCCATCACATCTGTGAAAGAGTGAAAGGTGAAGAAAGGAGCCAAGAGACGACAGAAGGTGTGATGTGGATGAGAAGACACTGCTGTATGTAACAACCTGCTCAAGACAACAGTTAACCTCACAACATACATTTTTAAAATAGTAAACATGTAAAATGGAGCATAAATACACAAAGGTTTGGTGGTGGTTGAGTTTTGAGTGAGAAAGCAATTCATGAATTTTTAAAGGTTTGGTCACTGAATGCATTTTGTATCAAAGCGGGGAAAAGTTTTCCACAGTGTAGTCCACACTGACTGCTGTTGGGCTTCCACTTTGTTTTTACGTTTCATTTCTATGCTGATGACACGCTGCTATACTTCCTCAAAACACAGAATATTCAGTCTCTTTTAAGTTGTCCTGAGGATGTGAAATGCTAGATGGCCAAAAGTTGAAGTTACTGTTATTGGGAACAAAAATATCTTCTCACTGGTACCAAGTACAGAGACGACATCGCCCCTGTACTAGTGTACTGGCCTCCCTTCACTGGTTACCAGTGAAATATGTAATTAATTTTGTTTTTAAAGGTATACTATGCAACATTTTCCTCAAACAATGTATAGACTCATACAAAAATAATCCCTCTCAGTCATCACTTCTGACCCACTACAAGCTTGTGGTAGTTTCTGTATCTGCAGAGACGTAGCCCTCTGCCTGTAGTTTCTCTTTTCTTCTTATTTTGCTGTAGTCAGGACTATTCTGGGCGTCCAGCCCATTGTCATTCCCAGGGCGTCAAATACCGAGGCTTTGAAACGGCCATTGGCGTTCGATACCATCGCACAAAGCACCCTTTAGCACCGGTATGAAAAGCACCAGGCGTTCCATCTGCTGCAACAGTAAACGCTCCGAGAAAATGCGCTGCGAGTATGACG
This sequence comes from Sebastiscus tertius, assembly GCA_916701665.1. Taxonomy (NCBI): domain Eukaryota; kingdom Metazoa; phylum Chordata; class Actinopteri; order Perciformes; family Sebastidae; genus Sebastiscus; species Sebastiscus tertius. The sequence goes on from CAKAOH010038024.1 coordinate 15,297, forward strand.
TAGTTTAAAGAGCAAAAGAAGGCAGGCAGGAGGGGAGGTGAATGGGTCCAACAAACACAAGGCTTTCATCCAGGAGACCGCAGTTTGTGTCCCGTGCGTCACGTTATAATCAGCTGTTCGTTCGTGTCCCATGTTCACAATGTTCAATGTCATTTTCACTGTACAAACGTGTGGCTGCACTGTTCAGACAAGACTCCAACACAAACTACACGGAAGCAACAAAACCGCAAAGTTATATCTAGTGAAGTCCGTCTTGCAAAACAGTGTTGGCCGCGGTCGTAGTACGCGGGAGAGACCGTAGCTTTGATCTCCAGGGCTATAGTCTCTGCTGTACTCTGCTCCTCTGCCTGCTTGCCTTCACTCAGCTCGCTCCACCTCACGTGTATGCGCGCACACTACACACTGCAGAAGAGTTAGTCTAGCTCTGAGAATATCGAGTGAATGTACAGTGGATGTTTGTGCAGAAATAAATGCTGCAGCTCCTCCAGACCAACAGAGGTTTTCCGTGTCTTGTGAAGTAACGGAGTTCCACAACGAGTTACGTTATCATCTCTGACCAAAACTCCGGTGTCTCCCGTGTTTCCTCTGGCTGCAGACGGGAGGCTGAATCAGGAAAAGCCAACACTAGGATCAGCATTGATTCATGGAGAGACCTTTGTCTGGTCAGCTAACAGTACTGACAAGCAGCTGAAATATAGAGTTATATTGTGACTCTTGTTAACTTAACAGCCACAGGTGTTGCTGTTAACAAGCATTTCTGATTCATATAAACAGTCCCTTTAACGCATTAAAGCAACCTGCAATTTTTAGGTTGTAGCGGGCTCAGTTTTAAAGCTAGTGTGAAGGTATTGGTATCATATGAAACTAGAAAATCTAAGGAATCCATTGATACCAACCGAATGTGAAGGAGGCTAAAGAATGCTCCAAACATGCGCTACATTTTGGCGAGGCCATTATGGCCATTGTGGTTTCAGCATATTTTTTTTAGTAAATTAAATATTTTAATCAATTGGTAGCCCTAGTAAAATATAATTAATGCATCCATGCAACAACTGCTCTACAGTATTTGTTGTTTCCTCCTAATCAGTTATACAACAAGGAGAATTAATGTTTTTTAGTGTCCCGGAATAACAAACAGAAGTTAAATAGATCTGTGGGGACACAAACCAGTTCAACACATAATCATTATTTATCCCTGCAGTGCATGATGGAGTTTCGCAAAAGCTTATTAACACCGTTGAGCAGATTGTATTCAACATTTCACTGACGCCTAAATGCAGAGACTCATTTTGTTTAGCAATAGTTTTCATAACATTTTGACAAGACTTAAAGGTCATGCAATTAATGCAATAACCTTTAAACTTTGCTAACAAGTTGCCAACATGTAACTTTCCTCACAATATAACACATTTCAGTTTGAGCCTTTGGTGAAAGTGAGCTAATTGTGTCAGCTTACGGGTGCTTTTTTAACCTGTTGTGACCCCAAAACAACCGAGGCAACACGATCACACCGAGTCTCCGAGGAGTGTTAACACCTGGGGATTGCAGCTGTTGTCCTTTATTAAATCTCCACACTACATTTGCTTCATCAGGACCCAGTAGCTGATGAGAACAAACAACGCCCGGGGTTGTAACAAACAGATAATAAGAAATGTGACGCTTTCTTTATGCAATATTTTACCAACCACATGCACATTAAATTTCATCAGGATTCCTACACAAGAACATAATTTTCACGTCATTTCACTGCAACATGTGGATCATTGAGTTTAATATCAAAGCCTTCCTCTTTCTGCACGAATGGGGATGAGATTATTTTCTAGTGGCAGATCAGGCTCGTCTGGAAGCCTTTCAGCTGATAAAATGGGACACAACAGTGATCGTCACCCATTATGAATGATTCAGTAGTGCTCTGCTTGACATGGATATTTTCTATATTATGATTTGCTGGTGATTTGTAATAGCAGCATAACAGAGCATGTGCTTGATTCTCTTATTTTAAAACCGAGGGAAACGGGGATGTTGTTATATAAGGATATTTTCTGTGGCTGATAATAGGAGTTATGAAGACTGTGTGGAACAAGACAAGACAAAACCTTTGACCATGGGTTAAAGTAGATTGAAGTTATTGTCGGTACTACTAGGCTACCCCAACCTTGATCGCTTGATATTGTTCTCCTCCCACCCCCCAGGTTCATGCGTCTCTGAACACGATTACATGCCTTTATGGTGGAGAAAGAAATTAGAAACTCTTGACATCATGTATAGCAAATTATTTATTTAAATGGTGAAAGTGCTGCAGAATAATTTGTAAATGTTGACAAAACTTTTCAAGTTTTGAGTTGTTGTTTTTACTTAAGGGGGCATTCACATGAATTTTACCAGTCGAGAACTCATATTTACAATTATTTCGACACCATATGAATGCAGCACCAATGCCCTATCTGGCAATGTTAGTGAAAGTGAAACAGCATTGGCAGATGTGTCAACAAATCAAGCTGTTATTAGGGATATTTGATATACCACACAGTTGTACCGGAAAGCTTGCAAAGCGCTTGTCTGCACGAGGAGCGCAGTCAGACTCTGCAGAACCATTCAAGTACGCAGGCGGAGTGTCGATCCCCGTCTAAAAAGACCTTAATGCGTGTAAAAACAAAAAAGACAAACCGAACCGAAGACAGAACCTCCTTGGCGGGGGTAACTAACTGCATGTTGACCTGATGTTGGCAGATATGTTTTCTTGTTGGAAATGCGATCCTGAGGGACGGGTTGTATGTAGGTTTTGGCAGGCAGCTGCTGTCTCCTTTTCCTGATACTGCGTACCAGAATCTTATAGTGGTACGGAGTACCGGACTGCACCAGCCCCTGCCTTTGACTCCATAATCAATTATCAGTATAAAGTGACATGTAAAGAGTTACTGCATGTTGGTTAAGACAAAACGGATGCAAAGAGAGCAGGGAAACCAGCTGTGAGGTAGGAGTGTGTGAAAGAAAGGTATATCAGTAATAAGGTAATGTGCAGCAGTTAAGGAGTGTTTCCAAACAAATCAAACTCAAATCTCATGTCAATGTCACAGTCAGAAGTCATGGACTTGATGCTAACACCTCGTTTCCACATAGCTTTGTGTACGTATGCGTATCAATTGGAAGAAAAAATGTAACGTTATAAATGTGACTCATCTAGACTGGACTGTGAAAAAACAGACAGTAACACATAGATATAAAAATATCTATGTGGTAACTTCTCTCCCATATCTGTGGTGGTGTTTCTATCCATCCGTTAAGAGATCCATTTCCTTGTGTTGAACGCTAGGGGGCAGAATCTGTATACTATGTGGATTTACGGACACATAACAAAACTGTGTTGAAATGAGGCGTAAAGTCTTGGTCACAGTGAAATGAATCGGCGTGTCTTCCCGAAATATTTGTTTCTGGACTATGACTGAGTGACTATTTGCACGGCCAGTTGGTGAACTACCTTAGCTGGCGAGCTAATTGCTAACTGCTGGTCAGTCACAATAGCTCACTGAGCTTCTTTCGATTTTCTCTGAACTGTTCTGCTTACTCTTCCTGACATTTTGTTCCCCATTTTGCGGTTTAGTTCAATAAAAAAAGTTTTGAAAGGGGAAATAAAGCTCTCGGAGCTAAAGAGGCTTGCTAAAGCGAGTTCACACAGTTTATGACGTGAAACATAACCCTCCACATTTATTATCGCCTTTCTTTTTACAGTTTGTCTCCATTGGTTTGATGTATTATTGGAAATAAAAGCAAGAATATGAGAATATGTTTTGAGAATATGTGACTCTAACCAAGAAAGTTGTGTGTTGTCAGCTGATTTCAGATGTAGTAGGTCACGACCACTTCAGCTTCAATAATCACTGCTCCAGCTCGTGGATAGATAAACCATTGCAACTGGTTTCCTTATATGCTGCCATAGGGGTGTTACGAGTCGGCCCTGTGTTCACTACTATACGTCTTCGCAGGGGATTTCCTTTCAGCCAAAGACCCAGCACGGACCCGTCACTGATCAGTCACAGATCGGCCTAGGCCTCAAGCCGGGTTTGACCTGCGACCCTCTTGTTGTAAGGTGGCAGTGCTAACCACTGCACCACCGTGTCGCTCTGTCATACCATCAACTGAAGATAAAATACTGTAACCATCCAGCCATCAAACCATCCAGCAGTTCATCCATCTCTGCAGATCTTTCATCCACCCTGTCGCCCATTCATCCATTGGTTCTTACCTTTTCTGCAGACTGCGCCGTGCCGAAGAAGATGGGTATAAAAGCCAACCATACGATGCAGGTGGTGTACATGGTGAACCCGATGGGCTTGGCCTCGTTAAAATTCTCCGGGACCCCGCGGGTCTTTATAGCGTAAACAGTACACGTCACCATCAATAAGATGCTGTAACCCAACGAACAGATAATCTGAAGATCCGTGATGTCACATTTCAACACCCCTCGCGCTAGATACGGGTTGAAGGTCTTCTGCTCGTCATAGTCTATGATGGTGTTTGGCGGATCCACCACAAACCAGATGAACACCCCCATCAGCTGGACTGAGATGAGGCTGGAGGTGATTGCCAGCTGTGAGGTGGGGCTGATCAGCCTGGGTGCCGTCACTGACTTCTTGCCCTGCTCGAAGATCCGGTAGATGCGGTTGGTTTTGGTGAGGAGGGCGGCGTAGCTGATGCACATTCCCAGACCCAGGAAAATTCTTCGGAACGAGCACACGCCTACATCTGGCTTGGCGATCATGAGGAATGTAATGATATAGCATAAAAATATCCCAGTCAGGAGAACGTAGCTCAGCTCCCTGCCCGATGCTCGGACAATCGGCGTATCGTTGTACCGTATGAACGTAGCCATGACGAAGATTGTAGCGATTATGCCGAGCATTGCCAGGAAAACCGGAATCACCGCCCAGGGTGAGTGCCATTCCAGCTTAATGATGGGTATAGGCTGGCATGCTGTGCGGTTGGCGTTGGGCCTCATGTTGTAGGAGCAGAGCTTGCAGGTGAACTCGTCGAACTGATACTGGTAGCCGTCGCAGGGCTCACAGTGCCAGCAGCAGGGCATGCCTTTCACCACCTTCTTCCTCTCACCACTTTTACAGGGAAGGCTGCACACGGAGCTGGGCATGTCCTGCTCCCCCCGAGGCCACTGCATGTCCTCGATCTGGAGAGAGAGCATGAGACAATGAATGGTTAGATCAGTGGGTCCCAAACTTTGTTAAACAGAGCCTCTAGTCAGGAATATAATAAAGATCTTGTCTGCTTCTGAAATGTTAACTTGGTCGAAAAAGGCAATTTTCGTTAACTTGACCCTTACCTGAAGGGGAAAAAATGATCTGAAACAAAAATATTTGCTTTGTGTGTGAGTACATCCCATACATTGTAAAACTTCAAACTTCGCTGAAAAAAACAGTTTTAAGTAATGACATTGTAAGAAATCGACTCCGAGGTTTTGCTGTCTCAGTCTCAGATTTATAGCTGAGATTTTATCTTGTAGTGTGTAGCGCTGCTGTTAAACAAGGGGCTTGCTTTGGCTCTGGCTTGTTACTGAAGCAAAGGTCTCATTGATTTGACAGTTTGACTGCTGCTAATGAGTAATGAATACTCTATTAGCGGAACATCGATATGGATAAATTCCACCTGGATCATAGCTCTGCACTGAGTGGACATCTTAGTTATCTGCAATTTCCACTCAGTAATGCAGTCAGGTGGCATTTAATGATGATAATGAGCTTTTCAAGACCCACCCTGCTACTCAAGGAGTCTTCAAGCAAGGCATGGAGTTTAACCAGGATGAGAAGTTGCTGTCTGTAGCTGACAGACTTTAATAAGGAAGCAGGCGTCTACCTTGTACTACATTTGCAAGTTATATAATGTAATGAACTTTAGTTACTAGTTTGAGATGTTACATACAAAATGATCTCATGAAATGTATTTTGTGTTGTAGATGAAAATAGCTTCACCTCGGCCAGCTAAAACAGAAAAATGCTGCTCCCACATTTATGCATCACTGACAATAATCCAATTGCTCTATTTTATATGTTGATCTCCCTCTTTCCTCTCATAGAGACGGAGCAACCTCCTCTGCCTCTATGGACCAGCCTCCACTGAACCACAAGGACCATTTTTCTGAATTATGGGATATGTTTTGTTTTTCTTCATTTTTCTGACTTTTCCAATGCACCGTATTTACTAGTAAGTAAATGAAGTATTGTTATACTGCAGCATTGGTGCTTTCAGGATCATAACACTTCCTCGACAACAGATCACTTGTAGTTAAGACTTTATCTAACGTTATATCTACCTCTTAATCAACTCTAGATCATGGTTGTCAGACTGTTTTTTCTTGTTGACATAGTGTCACAGTTTTCCGGATGATACGTTTTGTCCCAAATGCAGATAAGGACGAGGAGGCAGCAGTTAGAGTACAGTGATTTAAGAAAAACATACAAAAATGCTGCTGGTCTGGCAGACAGGTTACAAAAAGCCAATCCACAAAGTAAAGTCACAAGAAATAAACTTGAAACTCGAACACTGGGAAAAAGAAGAGTGAAACACTACAGATGAGGAATTGACACAGAGACAGGGAAACACACAGACGAAATAAAGTGGGAGGTGAGGCTAATCAGGTGCAGGTGACTCCAATCCGTGCAGGGTAGACAATCACAAAGATGGGAAAATACAAAGGCAGGAAGTAATACTATACATGATACACAGTGAGTATATCAAAATAGCACAAGAAACACTAAATGAATGAAACAAGGAATATAACAGAAAAACCCATAACCTAGAAACCAAAATCTTTTGGACAAAATAGAGACCACTAAAAAGATAAAAACAAGATAGCTTCAAGTTCTAACAAAGTCATAACAACAAGTCCAAGGACCTCAGGGAACAGAGCCAGACTGTGACACATAGTTCAATAATGTCTCCAGGCTTAGAGCCATTTTACCCAGAAACTTATGTTGCCTGCATAGAAATAGAATAGGAGTAGAACGGATATTCCCATTCAAATCAACGTAGCAGGATGGTGAGGATGGTGGCCATTTTTATGTGTACCATAGCAAAGAATGCAGCGGGCAACTTCTGTATAAATCAACTTCTAGTCCCGCCACGCAGACATCGGCTACGTGTGACACACTTTACGGCCCCACCTATGTGTGTGTCATCACCATAGCAACTAACAACAATCGCCATTTTCTTTTGAACTAATCAAATGACGACGGCAAACAGTTGAATGTCCGTCTTAAAGACTGAAGTCAGGGATCTAAAGGTCAACAGTAAACACCACAGATTGCATGAAAAGACTGTAATATGATTGGCTGCAGCCTTACCTTTCAATATGTGGCTATTTGTGAGGATGTATGCTTGTTATTATAGCTGCATATAAACTCCACTAAACCTCTGGAAGCAAACAGAAATAAAAAGTCTTCTCAGAAATCATTACATTATTGTTAATATTACATTTGAAAGGGGGCTGATCCGATTAGTCAGAAGTATCCAGAATACTACTAATTCAATATGTTATTATGTGAAATGGGAAATGAGCTAAAGTGTCAAAAGGCTCAGTAAATCAGTTCACGTCCTCTCAACAGTTCTAGGCGCTTCTTGAAACTATGCCCAGACCTTGGAAGGAGCACCAGTGACTGACGGTAGCCAAAAATCCCTGTTATTGTGTATTGATGTTGATTATCTTGGCAGATAGCTGCTTTCTGTTTAAAGGATTTGAAAGGACTTGGAGAGATTTCAAATGCTACTGTGACCCAGAGCCGATCAATTACACGGCGCTAAGGACATCCTCAAACAGATTATCTACAAAGGCCAATCTGAATCAGTCTTTGGTTCCAGCAGCCGGAGGCTACGCTTGAGAAGAAAGAAAGAAAAATTGACACTGGATGTTATCGCCACCCACTATCAACCAGACTCTCCCCGGGCACCCTGTGTGCCACCAAAAAGCCAAGTTGATAACCTGGGACGGTTGGGCTATAAAATGCTGCATGGAGCTAACAGCCTGAGTCAGCCCAAGGCTTGTCTTTGGCCACGGTGAGGATTCAGCACCACAACAAAAAGGCCAACTCCAAACAGCCCTCTAATCGTCCTCCCTCCCAAAGGCGGCCAACTGACTCTGAGGAGAAGGACAAGACATCTGCTGCACATGCAACCTGTTCTCAACCTAACTTCCTGTGAAAACGGAAGTTTATTTTGAAAGGACACTATGCATGTAACGAGCGTATATTGACACGCCGTACAAAAGTAACGCAAGATGGGTACAACGTGCGTCGGAGGGGCGCTGACCAAGTATTTGACGAGTTGGGAGTGAGAACGTGTTGGCATATGTCACACTATTTCTTTTACTTCACCTCTTTTCTATTATCTAATCTTATTCATCAGCACTTGCTCCCACACATCCATCATTCTGTATCCACTACACACTAAGCGTTTTATTGTACGCCGAACACAACAACACATCAAAAACTACATAACTGGCTGACACAAATCCCTGCTGCTCCTCCTCAGTAATAGCTCAAAGCCAGGTGAATACGCTTCCCCATTTAGCATATGAAATGTATTAAAATCTGCAAACAAGCATTACTACACAGAATTGATGAGTGGCAGACTTGTGCCTGGTTATAGAATGACTCACGGCTTCGCAAATCCAAAAGGATTTCAGACTTGAGGTTCAAATGGGATTCAAAATGCCAGGAGCAACGTCAGGTCAGTCATTTAAATGGAAACGCCATCTGTCTTCTCGCCTCCGTAACGGTCAGGAGGACTGCCAGCCACTGTGGCGTGTTCAATAATTCACTCAGGTCTTTGAAGAAGTGACTCAGCTGGTAGACAGACATGGACGAGAGGTCTATATGGTTTTAAATCTCTGAATAGGTGCCCGTACAAAAGTCCACATGCTCCTTTTCCCCTTCAGCTGAAGATCAGTCCGAGTAGGTGATTAAGTCCCAGGGTCCTGAATTCAGCTTACACTCTGACATTCGTTGTCAAAGAGATGAAAATAATGAGGAGAACTCTGTGTTGTGGCATGGACTTCATCTCAGAGGTTATACGAGGAGCACAAAAGCTCCTCTATATGATTTCAATAGCTTGAATATCTGACGACTGTAATAATTCCTTTGAGTCAGGTCAACACATTCTCACTCCCAACTCGTCAAATACCACCACTCGGTCAGTGCCCCTCGGCATCGAAGACCGATGCACGGGGTACTCCTCTTGTGTCATATATACGCTCGTCACATGCATAGTGTCCTTTCAAAATAAACTAGTTTTAGGCAGCACAACCAAGTTAGGGTTAGGAAACAGTTGTGGTTGACGTTAACTTCACTGACTCCTGACTCACGTGACTGACAATACTGACGAGTCACTTGACTAAAGACTGACGTGACAAATAAGTCAACGTTACATTTAGTATAGACATTTAGTACAGGCACTTGTATAGTAGCTGCCCACTGCTCCTAATACTAGGATGGGTCAAATGCAGAGTACATTTCACTGTGTGCTGTGCTGTGTACAATGTACTGTGTGACAATAAAAGCTGATTTACTTATAGTGAAAGTTTTATAAAAATAACAGTTACACTTCATTTTACAGGTCTGCAAATTTCATAGCAATTAGGTGATAACTAGTAAGCAACCTATTTGAAATTTCTTTGGAATTAATGCCAACTTACCCCAATATTTACCTCAAAATGTATCGAAAATGACTTGATTATAAACATTATTTGATAATTATATGCTTAAATAGCATATAATTGTTAAAATAGGGTCTTTTTCAAAGAAGTTATTTGCTAATTATCATCTATTTACCAGCAGACATGGAAATAAAGCATATCAATTAACTTTGTATTCTTTTCCTGTAAATGTATTAAATAAATTACCAGCTATTTATTACGGCTTATTGGGACATAGCAGGATAGAATTATTAAATAATGTTTATAATAGATATAAAATGATATTAATAAAAAGTCCAGAGTCAAGTCCCAAGTCAAGACAGCCAAACAAAGTCATTTTCAATACATTTTGAGGTAAATTTTGGGGTAATTTGGCAGTTATTCCAAAGAAATTTCAAATAGGTTACTTGCCAATTATCACCTAATTACCATGAAATTTGTAAAATGAAGTGTTACCAAAATAACTTTTTCATCATGATTTCTCAAAGTTACCAATTGCAGCTTTAAGGAAAGCTAATAACCAGGTCATCCTACAGCCGCTAGAGGACGCTTTCACGGGAATGTAAACAAGTTTTGTGGAACTTGCTGAAATGACTGATGCTGTTGTTTTTTTCTTTGGGAGGACGGTTGACAGCACTAAAGGGAAGACACAAAAGGAGAGAGAACGCAGAGGAGTAAAGGATTAGGACAGCCAGAAAGTGCAAAACTAAAAAGAGCAAGAAACGGGAGCAGATTATGTATTTCTTTGAGTAGTACTCTGCAGAAGATGAGAGAAGTGAGGGTTCTCGATGTTTGTTTGTCCTCATCTCTCTCCGTCTCTTTCTCTCTTTGCGTCGGCCTCTCTCTACCTCCGTCCCTCTGTTTTTTCTTATCATTCCCGGGCAGACCTTTGCTCCTCCGCTCTGCTGTCAGACACCGCTGTCGATAAACCGTCTGCCCACCTTGGTGTCATTACAGGCCGCGGGTCGGGTGAGCACTTAACATGGGTCGACATTAGCTTCCATGTGAATAAAGACGCTGTAAACCGGCCAGAACAAACCAACCACCTGTGAGGAAGAAGAAAGGGAAACGTGTCCTGGCGCCGCAGATTACTGCAGGAGGGACAGCTTCTTTTTCAGCATCTCTTTCACCGCGTTTGTGTGAAGTCCTGTCACATCCGTCTAATCCGCTTGTTTTCTGTCTCTTGTCATGTATACATGCTCCTCTATTTCTCAAAGTATTGTCGAGGGACTGCACACGTGTTTGTGCTATCAAATTCAATAATGAATCAACAATAACACAAGTCTTCCAATAAGGGTCAAACCCAATCAAACGGGGCTGTGTTTGGTGCATGTGGGTGGCTGTTCTCCGTCCGCTGACTGTTAGCCGGGAGCTGTTAATCCATGCGCTCATTAGCAGCATCCTCCTCCTCCTCTGTTCTTCACACAGCAGCCAACCAGACGCAGCAGTTCATTATCCAGACTTTAGGGGGCTCCCACTCCCTGAGCTGGTCATAAAAACCTCAGAGGAAACAGAGAGCGCATCGACGCAGCGTTGCCATGGATACGATGCAGGATCCATCTCGTCTTCATTGCCCCGCACCCCCACCGCCTCTCCTTCTGCCTTCTTGCTCTCTGTTTCCGTCCTGCCGCTGTTGGTTCATTACAACACAACTGCAGGAAACTGCTAAAATATGGCGTCTGACTTCTCCGGATAATTGTTTTCCTTTTTTCCTTCTTCCTTTTCTTCATGCTGTAGTACAGCCTTTTTTATTAAATTTGATGTACCCCCCATCAGTCCTGTCAGAAGAGTTTAAAGACCCTCTAGACATATAAAGATACTCCGCATTAACTGATAATGTCTGTCTGATAAAATGTTCCATCACCTCGTTGAAAATTCTAAATATGACATTTACTCCTCATTGTACAATCCAGAATATATTGAATATGCAAATATTGTTCATTTCTGAAGTTCAACATCTGGACGCAAGATGTCTCCTACTGCACTGAAAAGTCCATTCTCTTCACGTTTCATACTGGACCCTGATTGGCTCCAAACTAGTAGTGATGTCATAAATCATGCAGTTACGTTCATGTGTTAAACTTGAGATTTAAACCTGCAGTAGGCAGACATTTTTTTGGTATCATTGGGCAAAAACTCCATAATAACCTTTCAGCGTATTGTAATTCAAGTGTTCTGAGAGTAAACTAGACTTCTGAACCTCCTCATGGCTCTGTTTTCAGGTTTTAAAAAATCTAGCCCACGACAGAGGACTTTGACCAATCACAGGTAATTTCAGATAGAGCGCGTTCCTATTGGCTGTTCATTCAACAGAGGCAGCTGTCAATCACTCGCAAACTCCGATCCAGTTTGCTCCGGCTTGTGGACGGTGCTTGGTATTTCCTCAACTGATCTCAACATTGCTGCCGGGTCACAAACTTTCTCATTTTACAGCTAAACAGTACACTACAAGATGTTTCTGAAAACATTTGAGGAGAGAAATAGGCATTACAGTAACAGAATATTGATTCATATTTGATCATCGCTGCCTAGTTTAACCATTTTATCTGAGTTTGCGAGTGATTGACAGCTGCTCAGAGACGGCGAGGCTCCAGATCAGCTCTGATTGGGTGTTTTCCTCCGGTCATGATTTACCAGATTACCTGTCTCATGCACTACTGTCAAGAAATAGTTACCGTTTTATAAAAATAACTTTTTAAATCATATTTGCTCCAACTTGCCCACTTCAGCTTTAAAGGGACTGTTTGTAACTTTTTAGACGTATAAATCTACCAGGTTGGGATCCCATACACGCTCGCATATGCGCGCTCCTCTGCCTGCTTGCCTTCACTCACACCATGCGCGTTCTCGCTGTCTCGCTCCACCTCTAGACTTGAACACGCGCTCACTACACACTGCAGAAGAGTTAGTTTAGCTCTGAGTATATCTAGTGAATGTACAGTGGACGTTTGTGCAGGAATAAATGCTGCAGCTCCTCCAGACCAACAGAGGTTTCCAGTGTCTTGTGAAGTGACGGGGCTCCGCAACGAGAAATGTTGTCGTCTCCGACCGGGTGCTGGTGTCTCCCTGCGGGCGCAGTCGGGAGACAATAACGTTTCTCTTCCAGCTTCAGCCCCGGAGGCTGAAGCTGGAAAAGCCAACACTAGGATCAGATCTAAATCATGTTCATGGAGAGACCTTCGTCTGGTCAGCTAACATTACTGCCAAGCAGAGTGATATTGTGGTTTTTAGCTGACGTGTGTCGCCTCACTGTTTTGAGCGATGCTCGTTCATGTCTATGTAGAACGAGCAAGCGCGAGCCCGACGCTGACTTTCGTTGACTTAATGGCCACAGGTGTCACTGTCAACAAGCATTTCTGAAAGTTACAAATAGTTCCTTTAAGGGAGCTCAGAGAAACTTCAGCAAATTAATGTGAAAACAAACTGCACATAGAAGCTGAAACATCTCAGTGAAAGAACAAGAAGAGAAACACGGCAACCATCATGTTTCAAATATATTCTTTTGAACTGACTTAAACTGGATGTTATTTAACAATATCATTCACATAGAAGTGGATATTCTTATCAATAATCTTCTTCCGATAATTTTCCATCCTGGAGGCTTGGTGTTGTTAGTTAGGTTTGCCCAAGATGCATTCACACCAGATAGAGCTGGACATTTCAACCATTTTATGAATAATTTTCAGCTAACTGTTTCTCTGCTTGCGTGCATGTCTCCATACACTCTTTTGCACACACCGGGCGCTTGACAAATCAACGGCTAGAAAATGCAGCAATGCAAATTTGCAACAGTTGCAACACTTTTTCAGTAAAAGGTTTGAATAGATCGGCACAGGCAGAGGATCCTACTGCCGGGATCCTGTTGACCCACAGCAGCGTCTGAGAGTCTGTCTGAGGTAAGCTGTTGTACAGCCTAAACTACTGTAAGCTATTTAAAATGCTCTGAGTGAATTTACCTCTTGTTAACAGTTACGTAGTGTATATGTCTAGGGCTTTTATTGTGAAAGGTAAGAAACAAAGGAGTGGCTCTGGTCTGCGCTGTCTTTAGAGAGTAATAAAATGTGCTGTCTTTCCCTTAAAGCCCATGAATTGGAAGTGCTTCTCTTTAACATTAAATGTTCAGGACTAAATAAGCAACCATGAGACAACAACAAAAAACATCTTTGGGTTTTAATTAAGAGTTTAACACTCAAAAATGAATCTGCTTCATCTGGATTATGTGTGTGTGTGTGTGTGATTGGTGCAAAGAAGTATGTGTTGTCACCTTTCCAATTCAAACCAGTGAGAAAAGCACAAAGAAAAAACATAAATCTGTTATAACCAAACATGTCCTGTCTAATAGAAAGAAAATAGCATTTTCAGGGTCTTTTTGGTCTTACAGCTGATTTACGGTTCATAATGGCTCCTGTCGCCTTGTGACTAAACTGCCTCTATTAAAGGTTCTCTATACGATATCCAGAGCATTAATATAGCTGTGAGCATGTATGCTATAAAGATATAATGTAAATGTAAATCAGCTTTTATTGTCACAAATTACAAATTTACTTTCCGCATTTAACCTATCCCAGTTTTAGGAGCAGTGGGCAGCTACTATATAGCACCCCCCAGTTTGGAAGTCTGGTGCCTTGCTCAAGGGCACTTCAGCAGTGCCCAGGAGGTGAACTGGCATCTCTCTAGCCACCGGTCCACAATCCATACTTGGTCCATGTGGGGACTGAGCTACTGTAAGTAAGAAGTCTCTCTATGTGTGCTGTAATCCCAGTTTCTCTGTGCTTTGTTGACATCGCTGGGCTGGCCGTGCATGCTTTTAGTGCATGTTCGTGCATGGTGCATGTGAGCATGTCCCACTGGCTAGATCCCGGCTGCCGCTCTGCACTGCTCTCATACGGCGGTTACAGCTGATAACGCCATCCCGACCGACGGCGTCGTTGCGGAAGCGTAGCATCCACCCACCCACCGGTTCCCCCTCTTGTATCCCTGTTAGCTCTGTCAGCACTGTTGTCTGTGTTTTCACTGTTAGTGCTGTTAGCACCGTTAGCCACCAGCTCAGCCGTCGCCATGTTGAGAGCTGTGCGGAGGCAACAGAAATGCTCCCAATCTCGCATTTAGCACCTTTAATTATAAAAGTCGTCAAAACTCCAGCATCTCTCAGCTGAGTCAACTGAGATCTCACCAGCATGCACACAAACACACACATACACACACACACACACGCACAGTCTAGCTTCCTTCCCATTACTGTGTGCCACAGTCGTTAACGTGGTGACTGTGGATCATGATTAAATTGATTAATTGAATGGAAAAGGAAATAAATCCCCCGGCTCCCTGCCAGGCCGTGTGCACTGGAATGTACACAGTTAGCAGATTAGCAGAACCAAATGAGAAACAGACTAATCAGACAAATGTCACCGCCCCAACAGCATCACCATGGCGACTGCGTCATTGCATGCTTCAACAATACATTTTAACATAGTTTGGCTGCAATTATATGACAAATACACAGCACGGAACCAATTTCCTTCCATGCAGACGCCATTATGATTAGCTGTGAAAGCATTCAGTATGCTCTAGTGTGTGTGTGTGTGTGTAGGTGGTGAGGTGGGGGTGAGGGGGGGGGGGGGTAATAATGAAAGAAAATAAGACCGGAACAGTACAAGGCTAAAATAATAATAAAAAAATATCCAAATACATTTGTTATGATTATGATGATTTAAAAATTGGAAACCACTTAGCCTATCCACACCGAATCTGAAGCTTTTGTATTTCGCAGCTGGCTTTATTGCTGCAAATTTCAGGGTGCCGAGAAAAACAAGCCAGCCAATAAAATGTTAACTTTTGCTCACGCAATCAATAGATTTTCTCGGACGTCGTCATTGAAATCTTGCAGATGCCATTAGGAGCACCGGAGGACACCAGAGGACACAGAGGCACATGCTTTTTTTTCCCAGATTACCTGTCTCATGCACTTCTGTCAGGAAACAGTGACCGTTAAATAAAAAATAACTTTTTTTAATCACATTTGCTTCATTTCTCCCCACTGCTGCTTTAATATAGCAAAGGAGTGCTAACTCATTTGAATGCTCTCCAGCACCAGGAGGAATCCTTTGAGACATGATGTAGTTGTTTTGCAGGTTGGACATACAGTGAGTTTTAAAACAAGAGATCTTCTCTTTAACAACTACGATTACTACTTTCTGAACAGAGGGGATAAAACTAATTTACAGCGGAGATGAAAATATATTCAATCACCTCAGCCTGTATTATAATCCCAGGGGCAACGCATGAGGTTTATTTCACTTTTATCTCAACATTATTTCAAGTGTTAAATGCTGCAGTCTTGGATGACCTGCTGTGACTCAGGATTATCTAAAAGGAGATGATGAAAACTTTGTGTACATTAATTGGAAGGAAGTGCAGTATTTTGCCTCCACAGGTGAGAAATGGACTGCCTTTGTTCTTTCATTCGGGCGTTGAATAAATCTGAATAAAACACTCTTCTAACCCTTCTTCAAAGAAAAAGTTACAGTTGGGGAAAAAAAAAAAACAAGAAAATTTAAATAATTATATTCCTTTCAGCTGCATTCCCAAGACACAACAGGGCAAGACAAACTCCAGTAAGAAAGACACAATATAGCTGAAAGGTGACGCTGGAAAACAACGTATGTATACATGCAGTGGTGGACTCAGGCTGTCTGAGAGGCAGGGGCGGAAGAAATAAAAAGGGCACCAGCTGCATACGGTGGAGCACCACCATAGAGAGTTTTCTAGCACATAAGGCAGATTATATAACACTGTATCATGTTTTCTCTACTGGAAGGGACCCCTAGAGGCCACTTTATCATGCTTTCTTTATTTACAGGCACCCTACACTCCTCACATCTACTCCCTCCATCAGGAGATTTAGCCTCTCTATCAATTTCATTCAGTCCAAAGGGGCTTATTGGCATGGGAAACATACGTTTACATTACCAAGCAACTGTGAACTAAAAGCACAAATCTGGTCCTCTGTCTAGGTTCCATGATGGAGAGGAGGTTGTGTTGCTCTGGCTCTATCTGTTTGGCGACACCAAGAAGCTACCTTCTCAAATATGTCCACATTATATGATTAATTTTTGTTATATGAATATTTTTATTTTGTATTTTCATTATGTTGTTACTCTGTACACACGACATCTATTGCACGTCTGTCTATCCCGGAAGGGGGATCCCTCCTCTGTTGCTCTTTTGATGTTGACTTGACTACAAAAACATCCCGCTGTATATGGGTTTTGAACTTATTAAATGTATCTAAATTGAATGACCAAGGCTCCCAGTCTGTCTGTGAGCTTGCCTGTTTCACTACATGCAGATTCCCCTCATGCGCTACGGTGGACAGGGAAATAAAATCAATGAATCAATACATACAATCACTTTTGATTTCTTCCCATCGAGCGGACATGAGAACTATTTTGGTTCAGTAAATTTCGAACATTGACGAGTATTTGACAAGTTGAGAGTGAGAATGTGTTGTTTATTTTTCCAGTTCCACTATATTTTGTGTATTTTTTTTGTAGATTTCACTGTATTTTGGGTATTTTATTCACTGTACTGTATCGAAAGAGGACCCATTATACTTATTTCCAGGTGCATACTTGTATTTCTTGAAAAGCCCAGTCCGCTCCAACTCCACTCCACCTCCGCTCTAACTAGCTTTGTTTGAAGGCCAGAAACCCTCACAGGTACTGCATTTAGCGTAACAAATATGCTCAAATCATAACATTGCAAACTCAAGCCCAACAGGCAACAACAGTTGTCAGTGTGTCAGTGTGGTGACTTGACTATGACTTTCCCAAAACTGCATATGATTATCATAAAGTCTTGTCTGTAAAGGGGAGACTCGTGGGTACCCATAGAACCCATTTTCATTCACATACCTGGAGGTCAGAGGTCAAGGGACCCCTTTGAAAATGGCCATGCCAGTTTTTTCGTAGCCAAAATTTTGTGCAAATTTGGAGCGTTATTTAGCGTCCTTCGTGACATGGTTGATACCAATGGACTCCTTAGGTTTTCTAGTTTCATATGATGCCGATATCTTCACTCTAGCTTTAAAACTAAGCATGTTAAAACCTTCGAACGATCGATTGCATTAATGTGTTCAAGAAATTAGTGGCATTAAAACAAATTTGTTGAAGCGTTATCATGTTAACCTTGACAGCCCTAATAATAATAAATTATTATTATTATTATTATTACATGGGCTGCACAGCACAGCAAGAGGGTCGCAGCTTCGAATCAGGCTTGGGGCACCTTCCTGTGTTAGCGTGGGTTTTCTCCGGGTTCTCCAGCTTCCTCCCACAGTTCAAACATGCAGTTTAGGTTAATTATTGACTCTAAATTGCCCGTAGGTGTGAATGTGAGTGTGATTGGTTGTCTGTCTTATGTGTCAGCCCTGTGATAGTCTGGCGACCTGTCCAAGGTGTACCCCACCTTCGCTTAATGTCAGCTGAGATCGGCTCCAGTCCCCCCGCGACCCCTAACGGGATAAGCGGTTACGGATAATGAATAAATTAATTATTATTACACTGAGATAAGAAGTCAGACACTTGATAAAAAAAATGTTTTCAAGAGGTCTATGGGGCTCACGTCATTGTTTTGTAAAAGCTCAGTTTTAGAGTCAGAAAATCGCCATGAGAGATTTTCTCAGCTAATCAGTGAAAGGACTTGGCTTCATTAACCCTCCAGGCTGATCCTGGACCTGTTCAGGGGTGTCGGAGGGTCATCTCTCTCCAGTCCAAATCTCTCCATCTGACTCCTAACACAGCTAGAGGGGCTGTGAGGGATCGCTCATGCAGAGATCAAGGTCAAATTTCATTACTCCTAATGAGGCTTAGCACCCATCAGAATCTCTCCTCTCCATCTCTCTCTGGCTCTCAGACATGAAAGACAAGCAGCAGCACATTTCTGAGCCATTACAGATAACACTCCTGCCGCTGCTGCTGGGTCAGAATCACCTTTAATTGTCAAGTACATTCCACTGGAGACTTTTTCCCCCTTTTGAAAATAGTTTCGGGTATTTCTGATCTCTGAGAACAGAAGCTGAAGACAGAGTAAAGACGTTGTTTTTCCTGCCGCAACATTAGCCAGATATTGACTCTTTTAAAAAAAAAAGAAAAAGAAGCCCCAAAAGCTTTTTAAGAAAATTGTAATTTCAAGCAAATGAGATTGTGTGTAATTTCAGGAATAATGTGTTTTCTGCTCTGCAAGAAGATGAAATGTAGAGTATTAATGTCTGAATAAACTACCTCCTTTTCTCTGTCAAAACAGGAAATGCATCTCTGATGCTGTCATTAAAAAACATTTATATGTGCTTGCTTGTTTGCATGCCTCGGGTGTGTGTGTATTGGTGTACTGTATGTGTGCATATATATATAAGTATGCATTTGTGCATTTCCATGTGTCTCCCTGCTGAGCTCAAGCAGTCCTCTTTCATAGATGCTGTAATCATCCTGTCAGATTGTGTGTTTCTCAAGCGTGGAGCATGTGTTTCCATCACCAGCTGTACAGATGTTATGGAGATTGGAGGCTCTCAGGACATCAAAATGTGTCGTGTCTCATCCTCTAAAGTTAGCTTTACGTTTGCTCTCATTATAGAAATGTGTCGAGTTTAGATTCATAAAGCAGTGAGGTCCTATCATTCCTCTTTGTCTATCCAGTGCTGGATCTAACCCTCATCAAAATCTAACAATAATATCCATTTACTTATAATATACAGAAGGGATGCACCGAATCTGGCGATACCATATGTATCATGATACAGGGGTTACGATTCAAAATATTGTGATGTATTGTTATACTGTAAGCAAGGCGATATATTGCACTTTTTTAATCTATTTTTTGGAAAACTGTCTCATAATAAAGAACACACCACCATATGCATAAAATCTCAGTTAAAAAAGTTTACTTTTTCCTGCAATCAGAACAGTGGGATCTTCATTGCATTTATCACAGTCCCTGTTACATCCAACATCATAGTACTACTTTGAGAGGGGACATGTCTTTGCCAGTGAAATAAAGTATTGACTGAGTTAATCTTTGCATGTAAAATATTAATTAAAAATCGATAGTGTTTTTGACAATTGATACGGTATCACAAAACATAGTATATTTCGATTTTTTTGATATTTTCTTACACCCCTAGTATTGTATTGGTACTCATTATCGGCCAATACCCAAAGCCCATGTATCGCTATCGGTATCGGGACTGAAAAAGTCGGATCGGTGCATCCCTAATATACAGTATTTTATCCAACAAGATGTCAGGGAACTTTTCTCAGTGTGCACATGATGTGCACAGGTTTATTCTGGAAAACAGTGAGGGCTACATCTAAAAATGTGTTTCTATAATTACTGTCTGGTGAGATTGTATTCTTTAATTAGATGGTTGAAAGGCTTCATTCAGTTAAGACATATTAAATTCACACGTGAACAACAATGACATTACTGTAAAAAGTGTCATATTCCTGCTGACATTATCCAAAGGAAATGTGGTTTGGAGATGTTCTTCTATTTTTTTCTCAAACATGTAACCAAGTAGTTCCATTTCATCATGTTTATTTTTTCATGCACTGATCTATTTTGAGAGTTTAGGCTATTTTGCTTCCATAACATGTCTTCTTTCGGACTAGTGGAAAGAACAAAGATCCCAAATACACCTTAAATTGTTTTTTACTACTTTGTCTATTTGTGTTTGTAGATTTCACCTAAATTCACCAAAAGTAAGCGTTCGATTCTGCCTCAATTGCATGTTTAAACATAACATTTCAGAAAGCTTGTAATACAAAAACTAATTGTCTTAATGTAGGTAATCAACTGGGGAAGATTCATTGTGATATCTAGTAACATTTTGTACCCTATTCACCTGGAGTGTCTCAACAAATGAATGTCATTTTTAAAATCCATATCTTTAAAGGCTGTTTTCTCTAAATTAGTTTTTTCTTAGACTCTGAGCCAGAAATCTCCACTTCAGCAGCACTTACATCCACCAAACCTTCCAGTTTCATTCCTATCTATATTCTGAAGGTTTCTGCAGAGGGGATTGTTCATACATCATTCATAACCTGATTTATACACCATTTCATTCCTAAATACATGGCGAAAATTGATTTTTTTTATGGCTGTTGACAGTATTTTCTGATTTATGGAGTGATAAAAAAAGATATCCAAAATTCCCTCCATAAAAACTTTTGTAATATGTCAACAAGATGGAACCTGACTTTATCCAATGTTCATTTGAGAAGATAATGCCTCATTCGCATATTTAAACATACAGTTTCAGAAAGCCTGTAATACAAAAATATATATTGTCTTAATGTAGGTAATCAACTGGGGAAGTTTCATGGTGATATCTATTAGTTAAATTCCCTTTAAAGGAACAGCGAGTAACGTAAGGTAACGCAATGATCTGATAAAATAAGAATAGATGTGTTTTCGTTATCTTAAAATGAGACGTTTATATCTACATAGGGAGCGGGTCCTCTTCACGGAGCTGTCCGCCATGTTTCTACAGTAGCCCAGAACAGACAAACCAAACACTGGCTCTAGATAGGGCCATTCGCATTTTCAAGTTTTTGCACCGGCCACTGTAGTTCTCCTATACACTTGGCACACAGGACAAGTTTTAGTTACCACTAGATACAGCTAAATACAGACTGCACCTTTACGTAAAAATATCAAGCCCGTTCTCATTCCCTGGGCGTAAAATAACAACGCATCAGGCTTTCAGGTAACTACAATATAAACAACCCGCTCAGACAAAGTGCTTCCGGATTGTGGTTACGTAGTTTAAAGAGCGAAAAGAGACACGGGTGGGTAAAAGGGGATGTGGATGGGTCCAATAAACACAGGACTTTCATCCAGGAGACCGCTGTTCATGTCCTTTGTTCACAACGTTAAGTTTAATTTTCACCGTCCAACCATGATTACAAGTATACTATGAAATCCAAAAAGATGATTGTTTATTTCTCTACTCATTTACTCACATTATTGACAGAGACATGTAGAATTAAGGAAAGACAAGGTCCCATGATGAAGTGTCCATCTGTCTCTGTCTGCATTTTCCCTCTGTTTTCCAATATAAGGTGCTATTTAAATCGAATTTAAAATAATATATACACAGTTTGTATCTGGTTTCACTTAAAGCTGGTGTTGGTAATCTTCTTCAAAAACATGTTTTGTTATAAATGTTGAAATTCTCATTACATCCCAATCCGAAAATCAATAAATCAAATGCTCTGACAAAAGAAAAATATACGGTATCTGTAGCTGTCGCAGGACTGTAATAAGACTGTGCACACATTGCGCGTTACCGGAGTCTTCCATAAGCTGCTAGCTTGACAGCTGTGAGTACTAACAATGGCCATGGTTCATAATGATACATTTTGGGGAGTGGCTTTGGAGGGAGGCCTGAAGGGACGGACTGTCAGTTTTTCCAACTTGGAGACTTTCTCTCTAGATTTAGGGACTTTTGGAGCTAGTGCTGCAGTTTTCTACTCTCTCGTCGCTAACTTCCTTCTACCTCCGCATAGACTCAATTGAAGCAAATACATCAATTCTGGCATCAAAAAAACAATTTAAAAATCGTAAAAATAAAAATTAAGATACATAGGAGAATATTTTTTTCCCACCCCTATACACAGCTATGATTCTCCAGTCAGTAGTTCAACATGAAAATTCAAAAAAATTCAAAACAAAAATTGCACTCCTCCTTCGCAGAGTCATAACTCAGTAAAATCTGAACACACAGACGTGATACACACATTTTTAGATTCAGTGTCACTTACACCTTCCAAGGATACCATTATCTCTGATGTCCATCAAGAATAAATGTCCATAAATCCACTTAGAAATCATAGAAAAAACACTGCAGAACATGCCTGAGAATCATCATACGTTTTCTTCACTATCAAAGTGATCCAGTGATAGTTGTCTGTACATCCATGGGTACACTGTTAACAGGAGCTGCTAATAGATAATTCAGCATACTTTAAAATTTAATTCCCCCTCAGTGGATCAATAAAAGTGCCTTCTTCTTCTTCTTTAATTAACAACCAATTCACCGTCCAAGTGTTACCTTTAAATCACATAGAACTATTTAGTTTTCCATATAAACCGAGTAGCCTTACTTATTGTGAAAATAATATATGTCATGCTCAACTAAAACATTTAGTGACTCTTCTAAAAGCCTGTAAATAAAGAGGGAAAAAACTGTTTCCACAAATATGTTATATAAACATAATCAGAATAGCTGCAGCGGTATTAAAGTTTATAGTTCCTCACACAAAAAGTGAGGAGAATTTTAATCTCTTTCTTCTCCAATAAAGCTAATCACACAGGCATAGAAGATGCCATACCATAATGTGTGTCCGTTTATTGCCCCAGCTTATTGTCTGCATTACAGCTCCCATCCTTGATCCTCCTTTCCTAAACTGCATCTGATAGGCCGTCTAAATGCTTTTGCCAAAATTATAGCAAGAAGCATGCAGGCTTTTAGGGTCATAGAAAGGCAAGATTCCACTGCTTCTCCTTTATTTTGCACCATTTCACCGACGCTTTCATTTTTCATCTTCCACACCATGAATATACAGACAAGCCTGGACTTGTTGGGAGATGAGATCATCATATATCTCCCCCTTTCTGTCTGTTTCTCCATTTCTTCCCACTTTCTCATTGTCTGCTTTGTGACATTTGCTTCCAGTGACCTTCGTCTCTTGAAGTGACACTGATGTGCCATCGTGACAGCTTCTGTCTCTCCCAGCTACAGTACAGAGGGAGGGAGGGAGGACACGGTAGGACAGCTAAGATCCAAATAGGTTTCCTTCTGTCTGTGTGTCTGGTCTTAGTCAGTGTTTTATTTTGTCTTGGACAAAGGCATCAGATCAAGAAAGATGATATAAATATCACTATTTTGCTCTACACTGTGATGGTTTGGGCCTCAAACTGATTATTTTATTTCTGGTTCAAGAGTTGACATTGAAATGAAACCATTTGAGAAGTTTACAGGGGATGTGTCGGTTTTTCCATCTACGTTTTATGCACATTTTTGATTTGCCTAAGTGAAAGGAGAAGCAATTCAAAAATAAATATCTGTCTCTTTAGCTGCTAAATATCTCCAGTATGTTCACCAGCCAGTCTCTAACTGAGTCTGTCTATGTTGGTTGCTGCTGAGCCAGCCCTTTCTCATTCCCAGGGCATTCAATACCAAGGCTTTGTCACGGCCGTCAGCTTTCGGTACTGCTGCACAAGGCACCCTTTGCACCAGTAAGAAATGCACCCATGTTCCATTAACTACGATGTCAACCCATCCACGGCAACAGTAAACGCTCCGAGAAAGTGCGGCGGGAGTGTGGTGACGTAGTTTGAAGAGTGAAAAGACACACACCAGGCGGACGGGAGGGGAGGTGGATTGATCCAACGGACACAGGGCTTTCATCCAGGAGACCACTGTTCGTGTCCCATGCGCTCAATTTCACTTTCACGTTACAATCAGCTGTTTGTTCATTTCCTGTGTTCACAACGTTCAGTGTCATTTTCACTGTACAAACCTAGTAGTTTAAGCCCAACCATGTATTTATTTCCTAAACCTAATTATAGTGGTTATGTTGCCTACAATAAAAAAAAGTGATGCCAAAGCGGTATGTGACGAATTGGGATGAGAACATGTTGGCGGAGCAGGTAGTACACAGTGGCTTTTTACAACTTTTTCTCCGAAAATGACGCTATGAGAGCGCTGAGAGTGAACCAGAACAGTAACGTTGTGGGCTGGACAGATAAACAATGAGCTGAAAGCCACTATAAAGCTCCGAGAAGCTGAGGGGAGCTGCAGATTCAGCTGATCATTCTGGAGGTTCATCACTACCATAGACATTGTCATTATAAAAAATATCTATTATAGGTGATTACAGTGTTATAAACTGAATGTATTCAAACCGAGAGATATCATTTAGGACTACTGTGAGGGAGGGGAGCTAGGGCAGATGCTCGCAGAGTAATTTGTGTCTCATTCAGTGGCAACGAGAGCCATGTGGAAGACTTCCCGTCGCCTCACGGCCTTCGCTGCTTCAGACGACACATGTACATACCCCGAGTGCACAAAGTATCACGTAGCATGCATAATCACATTGGCCCTCTGAAGAGACCAACTGCCGGGCTAATACACAAGGCGTTTACTGAGGGGGAAAAGAAATTACCAGTGATGAATTGAATTAATCTCAATTGAGGCTGGGAATGGGATGAAACGGGGTCTCCAGCCTGGAGAGGATTAGCAGCAGATGTCAAGAGCGAGAGGAGGGGAATGAATGAGGCAAAAATATTGTCTGTGTCCTGTGGCGTCCTTCTCTTTAATGATAAGAAATTACACCTTCCCCCTTTGTGAACAGTTTAAAGACTTCAGCGAGTCTACTGCGACTGACAAAGTGCAAACTCTTTATATTACGCAGTACCTCTACGTTATATTGTCTCCCTATCCAGGGCTGTGGATACTAAACACAGTTCTACAGGGGTTTTGTTGTGTTGTAGGAATGTGCAGAGTCATCATCGGAAGCTGCCATTTTCTAAATGAAGCTGGTAATCCTGTATCATGGATATGAACAATTTAATCCTCCCATATAAATTCCACAGTGAGTGAGATTACATTGTGGCAGCTTTGACGAGGTAATCCAACATGTTCCTAGTTTCATTGTCCGCTTAGATTTTCCATAATTTATTTGTTTTACTGGACTTTTGCTGCGCTGTCAACTCATGAATGAATACTTTGGTAACACTTCATTTTACAGGTCTGCATATTTCATGGTAGTTAGATGATAATTAGCAAGTAACCTATTGAACATTTTTGGGAATTACTGACAAATTATCTCAATATTTACCTCAAAATGTATCGAAAATTACTTTATTATAAACATGATTTCATAATCATATTCTAAAATAGCATATAATTGTTAAAAAATATATGCATTGCTGTGTGCTTGCTGCGTGCTGCTCTTCATCGGAGGTGGAAAACCAAACTAATTGAAGAAATCTCACAATTGTGTGACTTACTGTCGACACAAATGTTACTGATGTAATGATTCAGGGAGTGTTTTTAAAGAAATTTCAAAGAAGTTATTTGCTAATTATTATCTATTTACCATCAGACATGGAAATAAAGCATATCAATTAACTTTGTATTCTTTTACGAGAAATGTATTAAATAAATTGGGAAATAGCAGAATATGATTATTAAATAATGTTTAACGTACGTATCATAACAACAGCTTGTGTATCTGCTGTCCTCGGCCTTCCTGTTTCCCTTTTTGAATGACGAATACAGACTACCGCCACTTACTGGTGCGGAGTTATTCCTCTCACGCAGGCGCAGAACGTACGTGTTAACAGGTCGTCGGCTGTAGTCTTTGCTGTGTGTTCAAATGCAACTAATCGGTCGAGACAAAGGCGACGTGAGGTGACGCAACAGTCAGCCTTCATCGCCTCTAGTTCTTTGATGTCGGGTTGGTGTAATCGGGGCTTAATCCTAACTGCGTCCGTTACCGTAATTTGTTGCCTGAACCTAACCGCGATCGTTTCACAGTAACAATGTGGCGTTAGATGACACACAAAAAGCTGTTTCACAACGTTAAGTCTGCGGCGTGTAAATGACATGTGAAAAGCCTAAAATGTGTTATAGTGAAATGGACGGCAATATCGTGCTATTTATACATCGGGTTGAATAATGAGACGGATGGTTGACATTGGAGTCATGTTGGACTTAGTCTGATACAGATGCTAAAGGGTGTCATGTGCGTCGGTATCAAGACGTTGCGATCCACTGGGAGTGAGACCAGGCTGGAGAAAAATACTTCTTCTCCTTCTTTTTGAGTTTGTAAATCGTAAAATTCCACTTAACATTCAAACATTATCATTACTGTTAGGTTATGAATAACACAATCTAGCTGGGATAGTTAAAAACACAGAAGTGTGTGTGTGCATGTGTGTGTGTGTGTGTGAATATACTAATACATGTGATTTGTCCTGAGGAGTTTTCAGCTACAAAGTTAAAAGAGTGGTCCTGGGTGGATTCTAGCAGCAGAGTGAGAGAGCTGTCCTGGTGCAGATTATGGCCACATAAACCCTGACAGAGACCCATCAGACCGAAACCTAGTCTGATTGACCCATTAAGCCACAGCAAAGCCCTGCCAGCAGGGAACTACAGACAGAGAGAAGAAGAAGGACGTGTGCATGGGAGAAATAAAATGCTGCTTTTCTACATTTGTAACAAGTAAAACTCAGTTTACTAGAATTTATTTTGTTTTCAAGGATTAAAACAACAGTCTCACGGCACTTTGTGAAATAGTTACGGAATTTAATTTATTTGATTGCGTGATGCATGTGTCAATTTCTGCTCTAGTCTTAATAAAATAAAATAAAACTACTTTTTAGGTTTAGGAATAGATCGATTTGGTTAGGCTTAGGCAACAAACTACTAAGTTAGGCTTAGTGAAAGATCGACGTGGCTAAGTTTAGGCAACAAACTACTTAGTTAGGTTTAGGAATAGATTGACTTGGTTAGGTTTAGGCAACAAACTACTTAGTTAGGCTTAGGAAAAGATCGACTCGGTTAGGCATAGGGACAAAAGTCCTGTGTTTTTTGGCCCACCCATCCACCCCAACCTCCTCCCTACGCAGCATTCGCCACTCTTTATACTTCCCGGTTCACAATTACATGGATTACATACAAATTGATTTTGTACTGACCATTACAAAAAAATTTGAAATTTGCGTCTATGTACACGAATCAATACATTACATATTGTGACTATTTCAAGAACTGCTGTGCGACTGGGAACATTAAAATCATATAATGTGTAGAAATAATCTTATGTGGCAGAATAAATTGAATATTTTTTCCCTCTCGTCCTTCCGTTTACATGAATATATCACCAGACACGTGATATAATAGGACATGTAGGGCAGATCATGTATGTCAGTGTGGTACATTAGGATAATTGATTCATACATAACATGGCAGACAGCCCCCCCAGGGTCGGGGTTTCCTTCTTCTCCGACTCTGTTAGCAGCAGCAAGTTCAAACAAAGGTTACTAATCTTCTAAATATGCTGATTGCTCTTCTGCGCCTTGATCTCGAATTGCCTTGAAAAGTCAGTGTACATGTACCTCGGCTAAATCATATTAGCTTCGACTGTCACGCTTGAACATATAGTTTCAGTAATAGCTCCCCTTTGTAATGTGGAGAGCAGCACACACCACAAAATGCACACAAAGGAATTATGGGGATAGAGGGAAAGGAGCAATAATGGGAGGCCTAATAGCAACAGCTCTGCCACATCTGGCTTACCGGGGGCTATGGAGGTGAATAATTTAGTATTGTGAAGAAGCAGAGGCATGGCCTTGAATGCAGAAGCATAAGAATGCTGCGGATCCAATCACAGCTATAGCGTTTGGAAACATGACTGCTTTATACCTGCTGAGGACACAACGACAGGAGTGACACATGACGCATATGTGATATCTTTCTCTCCGACATCAGAATATTTGATCCTCAACAATTGTTAGAAAACAATACACAGTGGTGGGAGAGTAAGGAACTGAAATCAACATTTAAAAAAAAGTTTTGACAGTTTAAAGCAGACGTGTAGTGGTGTATATACGCATGAATACAGTGCACACTGACCACATTTCATGTAATCTGTTGTGTTAACTGACTTTTGATCCTTGACTGTTCCATTGAAGGCAGTGCCTCCTCCCAGGCAAAATAAGGACTGCCCTGTAGAGAGTAAAAAGCACTCGCAAGTGTGCATGACATCACATTCATTAACGGCCTGCATTCTTCACATTAAAGGGACTTTGCAATTGATCGCATGATTATCCATAGGTAATTACGACTAATCGCAAATTAATAATTGTTCATAATGTACCTTAAAGGGAGATTTGTCAAGTATTTAATACTCTTATCAACATGGGAGTGGGAGTATATTCTAGCTGTATGCATATGTATGTATATATTTATTATTGGAAATCAATTAACAACACAAAACAATGACACATATTGTCCAGAAACCCTCACAGGTACTGCATTTAGCATAAAAAAAATGCTCAAATCATAACACATAAACTGCAGCCCAACAGGCAACAACCGCTGTCAGTGTGTCAGTGTGCTGACTTGACTATGACTTGCCTTAAACTGCATGTGATTATCATGAAGTGGGCATGTCTGTAAAGGGGAGACTCGTGGGTACCCATAGAACCCACAGGAACGGCGTGTCAATATACGCTCCTTACATGCATAGTGTCCTTTCTTGCAGTATCAAAAGTAAAAGTACTAAAAAAAATGGCCCTTTTCAGTGTTATACTATTAAAGTCTGTATTATATTACTGGCTTCTTATTACTGATGCATTGATGTGTAAGTAGAATTTTATTGTTGTAGCTGGTCGAGGTGGAGCTAGTCTTAATGATAGGCTATATAATACTGAGTAGTTGCATCTATAACAAAGTGAATCCATAGTAGACCCACCTACCAAGACACCAGTGGTGTACTGGTTTGAAGTCATACTTTGGTATCTATTAGGATGTGGAATCAACAGGACTTGGTAGCCTATTATGTGTCTTCACTATGCATGTGCAGGATTTTCATGCTGTGCACACCTCCACAGTTTTACTATACATCAGCGTACGTCCCATAATATGAATGCAGTTCTCTTGCAGATTGATCTCCTCTGATTCAACACGGTGTAAACTCTTGCTGGGATCACACACGCACTCATATGCGCAGCCAAAACCAGTGTGTTCAGATAGATTCATGAATGATGCTGCTTGAGAAACTGTATTCTCCAGAGCAACACAGGGACTTAGCCCAACTTTCTGGAACGCAGCGGCTGTTACTGGAGGATAACTCTGGTTAATAATTCAACATCACTTTGCTTTTGAGCATACAGTATCTCTGGAAACTGAAAAACAGAACACGAGCCTCTGAGTAGAATAATCAAACACTATCAGCTGCGAGTATATGGAAGCTTAAAAACACAGACGTTACTCCGCAGGTGAAGAAATGGAAATTCTTCCTAATTCTGACTTTTTCGTCTCTTCACTGAGGAAAATGGATGTTTTAAGTACATGTTTTATCTGAATAGACTTTAAACAAATGCAGACATCCACTTGTTCTGCTTCCTTTGCTTTTCTGTCTATGCACTGAACAAATGTCTACTGACAAAACAAAGACTCCACCTACAATCATGCTATAGCAGCTCTGTGAGGCTGTACTTAGATACAGCGCTGCTTTGAGCTAAATGCCAACATCAGCATGCTAATATGCCCTTAATGTTA
Organism: Sebastiscus tertius; assembly: GCA_916701665.1. Classification (NCBI taxonomy): domain Eukaryota; kingdom Metazoa; phylum Chordata; class Actinopteri; order Perciformes; family Sebastidae; genus Sebastiscus; species Sebastiscus tertius. The sequence continues at coordinate 45,341 of CAKAOH010038024.1, forward strand.
ATGCCAACATGCTGGTGTTTAGCAGGTATAATGTTTATCATGTTCATCATTTTAGTTTAGCTTGTTAGCATGCTAATATTTTGTCCCAGATGCTACTCATGGTACTGCAAAGAAAAACATCGTCCGCGGCCCAAAAACATTCCCCCATAGGCCTCCATTACAAAAGACACATCTGTGAACAAGACAAACTGCAAGTCAGTTATTACTTTTTGTATTATACATTTTCTGTCCATGTAGGTTTCATATTTGTAAAACTTTCTAGAAAAGCTATTTTAATGTGTGTGACGTCATCTCAATGTACAGATGCAGCCAGAATTTCCCTTCCCAGCTTTGTTCCAGCCGAACGCCAGGCGGATCCAAACCACTGTTTCCAGACAGGGTGTGTATGGCAAACGGTTTTAACATTTAATAGCTAAGCTTGACTATCCGGAATTAGAGATATCCACAATATCCACAATTTAATTTTAACTAGTCGTAATTACGTTGTGACTAGTCAGAACGTAATAATATTGATATGGACGCCATGTTAGAATTTGTATTCAAGATATCTATATTGTCATTCTGACTAGTCAAAACGACAGTTAGAGATATCCATAATTCAGTTCTGACTATCCTAAATAGGAGTTACAGATATCTCAAATGCCATTATGACTAGTCAGAATTGTTCCCATTGGATAATGGCCCAACAAAGCATCTGAATCAAGGAATTTGTGGCGAATGTGAGCTGTTTGCTTGAGAGTTGTGGTAGCAATTTACAGCATATTGTAGATTTATTGTCTCCAGACACACTTTATAAATTCACACGGCTGCAGTGCAGTGCCATAGTATGATTGAATAGCTTCCGGCTCTCACTTGGTGTTGCTGCTGATGTAATTACAGATATCTGCAACGTCATTTCGCCTAGTCAAAACTCTAATTCACGATATCTGTAATTACATTTTAACTATCCCTAACTTCAGTTTGAGATATCTGCAACGTTATTTTGACTAGTCATAATTCCAGTTCAAGATATCTACAACATTATTCTGACTAGTCCAAATTTTATTTTAGATATCTAAAAAAGACAATGTAGATATCTACAAATGAAGGGAATTAGAGATATTTTGAACTGGACTTTTGACTAGTCATAGTTCAGTTGCGGATATCCGCGATGTGAATTACGGATATCCACAACTGAATCGTGGATATCCGTAATGAGAAACCCCATACACATGAATGGCAAAAGCAGTTTGAATCATACTCGTCCAAATTTGACTACAGATATCTAAAATTAGAGTCTTGCCAAGTCAAAATAAAATTAGGGATATCTTGAATTAGAGTTTTTACTAGTCAAAGTGATGTTGCAGATATCTCTAATGAATATCCTGTCTAGCTATTAGATATTAAAACGGCTTGACATAGGGTGTATCTAGATTCCACTGCAAACACGCCAACTCAGTCAATTGCAACCCAGTTCTTCTACTATGTCCATGAGCAGAACAAGAGTAGCAGTTTAGAGGGTGGACGATGGATGATAAATACAACCAATGTAAATACGTCTGAAATATAGGGTTGTTCTCTCCCTGCTGAACACATTCCTGTAGTGTGGTCCATTTGTCTCCATTGTGCCGAGCCGGATCAAACAGACTAATAAATTTGTAAACCCTTCACACTATCACATAATCTCCTCTGACTATCTGTCCTGAGCAAGCCGCCAATTAGGAGAATGTGAGGATGGGCAAATGTGGTGTGAACTGGCCTGATAATCCTCCAGTGTGTCCCAGTCTGGCTCGGATAAAAACACATTACAGGGAAAGCAAATGTAACACCAGTCAGTATTTCAAAGGGAGTTATTAATATAGTTGGATGCAAATAGTTTAGATCAAGACAAGATGGATTTTCGTGTGATATGTGATCCCATGAGCCTCACGTAATCTGGTGACATTGCGAGAATACAGCTGCCGTGCAAGGTAAAGTAGCCGTTTCCATTTTAAAAAAAAACAAAACAATGCAGAAGGAGTCGTTTTTTAAATGAGGAATTTACAAAGAAAATATTAAGAAATCCAGCCGCAAATCATTAAAATTAAAAAAATGCATCGGAACAGTGAAGTAATTTCCACTCTGTGGTTCCATTGATCTGTACACAGTATAAATACAGAACAATACCATTTTTCTGTTGTTGTTGTTTTTTTAGATTTGCATGTTTTGCCCACTAATGTTTATTTCGTTCATGTACACTTAAAAACAACCAAATATTTGAATGTGATATAAACTCACATTGAGCTGCAGGGTCTCGGTCCACTGTCCAATCACGCGGTAGCCCGGCCCGGTGACATTATTCCACTGGTACTGAAACAGGTCGTAGCGTCCGGGGGCGTCGCCATTGCGGTTGAAGGTCACTGAAGTACCAGCACTTCCTGCGGAGGACAAATAGCCATTTAGTCATTGGGTCACTTGAGCAATAAATCAGCCAACCGGTAAATCAATAAATCAGTCAATCAAGCCACACTTTAAAGGTCACCACGTAAATTGGTTAAGCAGTAAATGGACTGCATTTATAGCTTGCTTAAATCCAAACTGCTTTGAGCTTTAATGTACTGATGGCAGTGAGCTACCCTGCAAGGGGTGACCATCAGGAGAAGATTTGGGTTCACTGTTCAAGTTTGATGGTGATGTATATCCAGTATGTGTGTATATATATGTATATAGTCCGTGTGTATTCCCTACATTAACTTAGATGGCGGTCGGCATGCTCCCTGTTTGGAGAAGCAGACAGGAGAACCGGCAGGGAAGCTAAGTGTGGACGCCACGTTAGTTCGAAAACTAAAGTCACACAATAACACAAACAAACTAACCGATTGATGCAGGCAAAATTACTGTTTTTGTGAATGGAGTCTGGTGGCTTAGAAGACAGGAGTAACGCTTCAGTTCCCCGTTGGAAAGGACTGTTTGAAGAGTTCTAACTGAGTCACTGTCTATGGAGAAATGAATGGGACTTCATGACTTTGAATGAAGTCGATAAAGGCACTGAATGAATGTATACGAAAGAATAAATTAACATGGCGTTAATTATCTATGGCTTGTTAGTTTGAATACCAGCCTCCCCTCTAGCCTGTAGCATGGTAAACACCTGACAGTAAATAGTTTTTGGCACTTTCTCAGACTTCTCTCTCAGTATGGGTTGTCTCTCTGACCTCCCTGTCCTCTCTCTCTCTTTCTCTTTTATTATTCCTTTGTTCTTTCTACTCTGCGACGCTGCGAGCCGCCCTGAAAGACACTGTGTTTATTTACTTTGGCTCGTCGTGGCTTTTGGTGTGGGCCAGGAGTCTCTTTCAAGTCTGCATTTAATTTAGAGTGAAAGGGTGGGAGGCAGATAGAGAGGAAAATAGAAATGTGGTGAAAAGAGGGAAAGAAAGAGCAGGAAAAGGCTGACAGGCGGAGGAGAGGGGACAGATAGTGTTGGGCTTCCTCTGCTCAAAATGAAACACAAAGAGAAATTTCCTCCGGTCAAAAATAACTGTTTTGGCAGGAAACTCTGCAGCTTCTTTATTATTATGTTTTTCTCTTCTGAAGTTTGAACCGTCCTCAGCGCCTACACACTAACACCGCTAACTCTTTTTCTCTTTAATATGTTGCCATTCTTTGAATTTACTTTTAAAACATTTCATATTTTGGGTTTGCAGCATTATATTTAATACTGGCATTTCACAGAGAGCCAGATTGTGTGTGCCTTTCCCTGTCTAATGATACATGCTAAGATGTGGATCTTATTTGTTTGCATGACGCATTATTCATCTATGCAAGAATAGAGTGTGTGAGAGCATGCATGCATGCATTAGTGCAGCTATGTTTATGACTCTGTGCTTGCGTGTTTGGTGGGATGGCTGGCTCATGCTAATGTACCGAGGTCTCTGCATTAATGTAGGCAGACTGCCATACCACATAACACAAGAATGAATTCTCTCTGTGAGTTAACTCTAGTCTGCTTCCTGTTCAACCACTTAAATGTCTAATTAATCTGTTTGCATTGCACTTTATCACATTTAGTTTTTATCGATACACCAACTTCCGGCATCTTACACTTTTCCTTTATGAATTGTGCAGCAAATTTTCAGTGACATTAATGAGAATGTGTCTATTCAACACACACTCCAACTCATCAAATACCGCTGCTTGGTCTGTGCCCCTTCGGCATCAGAGACCGGCGAACGGGGTATCCCTTTTGCATTACTTTTGGTCAATATACATTAGTTACATGCATATTGTCCTTTCAAAATAAACTTCATGTGACTTGACGTTCTGAACACGGGACACAAACGAACAGCTGATTATAAAGTGAAAGTGAAATGAAATGAACCAACAGCGGTCTCCTGGATGAAAGCCCTGTGTTTGTTGGACCCATCCAGTTTTTTTAATTGTCAAACGTGATCCCACTCATCCAGGACTGGAGATTGAAAGCAATTACATATTTTCCCAGATGAGGAGCACTCTTGAATCTGCATGAATCTCCATGAATCTGAAACAGCAAACTGGTTTTAATCGCCTCTTCCGTTCCTTCTGAATCCGACACATTTCAATATATTTATGTGTGTTTTTTTTCAGATGACACAACTACAGCTGATGATGCTGCTGCTGAGGATGTAGATGATGGGCTGTATGTACGAGTGCTTTTAGAGTAGCAGACTGAAGATACAGTTAAAGCAAAGTGGCCGTCTATTTATCTAAAGTGGAAAGCAATAACGGAACACGTGTGGTTGCAGTACATACAGGTAGCATGGGGCTTATATGTGACATTGCGACGTTCGGAAAGAAAAAGCGACTGTATTGTCTTTCAGAGGCTGTAGCAGATTCAGTTTTAGAGCTAGAGTGAAGGTATTGAAACCTAAGGAATCCACTGGTACCAACCATGTCATGCTAGCTTGTCGGGAAGGAGCAAGCTCCAAATTTGGGCTAAATTTGGCGAGGAAGAACTGGAATAGCCATTTTCAAAGGGGTCCCTTGACCTCTGACCTCAAGATAAGTAAATGAAAATGGATTCTTTGTTTATCCACGCGCCTCCCCTTAAAAGACATGCCCTCTTTATGATAATCACATGCAATTTTTTGAATGCAGTATAAATGAGTTATTTTCACCTATTCTAAAAATGGTGTATTTAAATATTTCTGTATACTGGGGTCCCTAAACAGTCTTGGAATTACATAATTGGATATCACTGTAAAGTTGAGAGTGGTGTGGATCCAATGAGCCCAACTGTATTCATGTGTGATGATGTTAGTCTCCATAGAAGCCATTTCATTGTATTGAGACCATTTTTTGAAACGTGACCTCAATGTATAAAATGACTTGTGGTGACCTCTAGGCTAATCACAGCCTCATGAAACTTTACAACCACAAACTACAGACCTAGGGCATTCAGATGATGGATTGCTTTCTTAGGTAGATTGACAAAAAATGGGTTTCTGAGCATTTTCCAGAGCCGAAGTGCTCGCCATCCAATCATTGAAAAATACAATTCCTGCAGAAATCTCCAAATGTCAAGAAATTCTGACACCAAATCCCAGCATGGCTTTTTCTATGGTGTTCCTCAAGGTCTTGGTGTCTTAATGTGGTATTTTGGGGCGATTATTGATCATTTTTATCAATTCTCGAGTGGTAAAAAATTATTAAATTTAGCACCAAATCTGTGTAACAAATGGTATCAACCCAAAGATTGCTGCCACAACTTATGACACATAATAGAGCATGGGAATGGACATCATATACTTCTATCATAATGTTCTAAACCCTTATACACTTTCACAATTTATTTCAAATAATTAATTAATTAATTAATTAATGTTTATTTCTGATTTATGACTAGAACAGCTCGACACACAGTGCTGAGCTGCATCTTAAATTAATCTTCAGCTTTCAGATGATGTACACCACTTCTATGTGACGTATAATGTTGACCTGCCATCTCCCCCTAAAGACCCCCTGTGCCCCCCTAAAAAGAAACAACAACGGGTCTATTGTGGGTCTCAGAGGGTTCAGGAGCAAAGACAGAAGAAAGTAAAAGAATAAAAACCTTTTATAACTTGACATTTTATGGGTAAAAAGCATCATGGAGTGTTTTAATAACTGTTATCAAGAACCTGAGTCTCATGATCGAGCTTCCACATCTTATCTTCTATCTTGGTGTCTCCGGCTCAAACTGCTTCAGTTTAATGAAAAATGTGACTGCCTTTAATCAGAACTCTTACTGTGTCAAACAGAGAGATTGATCGACAGCTGGGATCACAAAGAAATAGAGCCCCAATCTTAGAGAAAAGCAGACTTTATAGTCTATCTGTTGTCTGTCTGCTGTTGAGTAGCTCAATTACTAATTCCTGCCATGACCAGACAACTGCTTCAGATCAATACTCAGGTTAATAGCTACCACAGGCAACACGGGCCGACCTCTTGATATAAAATGTATTTTGTTTCTCAGTCGATATTTGGCTCATGTTTGTTTCAATACGGATGCCACGGAAAAACAAAAGGCAAGAAATCTTCTGTCTCTGGTGGAAAATGGAGAGTTTTATGTTTTGAATCAATCATTTTCTTTCTTTATAGTAATCAATTTTTTTAATTGATTGTGATCTGACAGAAATACATTGTTAGCTCAGAAATATCTGTTTATAAAGAAGGTCAGGCAGGAAACATTCAGCAGGTGAAGGCAGAAATGCTGTGGGCTGATTCCTTCACTTTTTTTGTAATTATTAAGACTCTAATAAACGGTGAGTGAGCAGTTCAACTGCCACTTTGATTTTAAATTAGCACTCTGCAGGCTTTGCTAATTACCTGATAAACGGATCTCTCTGGAGAGGCACATTTCTGCAGCTCTGTCTTGTGCTATAAAACTATGCAAATAATAAAACAGGTGAAACTGCAAATAGCTTATTGTGAAAATTAGTGTTAAACATATTGCATATTTTACATTATATTACCTGTTACTACTTATTACTTTGTAGGATATAAAAGGGCCAAAACTAAATATATGAATACATAATTCATTATATAATTAAATGATTAAATAAATGAATAATTACCTATTGTAATGCTTAATTGTCACCATAAATAAATAAACTAATTTAGTGAGAAAGTAAATATATAAATGTAAAATTTATTTGTGTATTATTTATTCATTTAATATATTTATAGACTGTATATATC